>CAICTM010001494.1:0-28185 GCA_903772945.1 Seminavis robusta
ATGATTTCACCCCGCGTTGAGCGATACGTGGGAGTCGATTTGCTCCAAAAGACGAAAAGCGTGCATGACTTGCTCATCGCCACACCATGGATGCCGATGGTACCGGCAGGGGTGTGAGCTTGGATTCCTCGATCGAGGAAAGGCATCAAGGATCATCACAATTCGATAGACGAGTTGATAGATATCTGCAAGGTGCGGTCGGCATTGCTCGATTGTATCTCCTGTGTTTCAGTCTTTGGCTTTGTGTCTAACTTGACTTTTGTCCTCGTTTCTCTTTCCATCCAAACGCTTTAGAAATTGTTCTAACATGGGTGTCGGAGATGCTGCTAATCGTGTTGCCGAGGAGGCCGTGTATGCTAAGGGAGGATACCCTGCTTTGATCAAGTACAAGGCTGGACGAGTCTACAATGCCATGACTTCTTGCTGCCGATAAATTCGTTTTCGGTACACGTGTACAGTGTCGCTCAATCCGGAGGCTGGAGGCTGACGAGTACAATGTTATCCCTCTTTGGCTGAGTGATCCGTGGCAGAGAAAAATAGGCTGGGTCGAGCCTGTTGTTATCAAGATATGCGCGAGTACTGAGGGTAGTTATGTGTAACGTAACAAGAAGTAGAAATGTGTAACGTAACCATGAAGCTGTTTCTTGAGAATCACTCCGGGGCATCCCTTCAGCCATTCTTCCTATCATACGGGTATGCCATATCCACCTCCCTTCGGCGCTGCCTGTAGCTACGTCCCTGCAGATTGGTGGTACCGGTAGACATACTAGTACAGTAGTAGCCAGTTGGGGGGGAAACAACCAGCGCTTTCACCGTTTAGTAACAACCCTCAAGGTGACGGCGAAAACGCCCATATGTAACACATCTATAAATAAATCAATTCCTACCTAATCCACAATGTATATACTGTTAGCAACGGAATCCACCACACCTGAACAAACACGTCTGCCAAGCAGGCGACGAACAACAAATTGACATTCATGGAATCTGTTCTTCGCCAAGGGAAATTCCGACAATATATTCCTTCTTGCAAACAGGGCACCCATCTTTCTTTTGCAGCCATTTTACGATGCACTCTTTGTGGAAATTATGGCTGCAACTGGGCTCCCAAGACTCGGTGACGATGTCGGTGTCATCAAAGAACTTTGAGCACAAAACACACCGAGGCTTCTTCTGCAGTTGCTTAAAGTCAGGGCTTTGCATCAGGATGCTGCCATTCACAGTGTTTGCATCGCTCATGCTGCCAGTATCACTCTCGTCTTCTGTTACGCTGCCGGCACTGGAAACTTCGTTCGGCTCCTCATTATCTTCAGAGGTGTCACTTGCGCGAGTTTCATCGTCTTCATAAGATTCCCGAACGGCGTCCCATTGCTGCGAATCAAATGTCGATGATTGATAGAATGTGAGCACACTCTAGAGGCTTTCTTTTTCTGACCTTCCATCAAAACCTTCTGTACGTACCTTGAGCTTCAATCCTCGTTCAATGTCTTGACTGGTTCGGAGAGGTTCTTCCTCTTCTTGCTCTGTTTACAAGAGAGAAAACATTGGGAATCTTGAGAAACGCATTTGCTGGATTCGATTCAGTCAAGAACCACATTGGAACGGTAACATACCAGTCTCCGATGTTCGCGCCCCAGGGCAGCATGATCCCGTCTTCTCGTGGTAATAGTTGCAACAGAATACACACGCTCCGATTATGCCTGACAAGGCGATGACCAAAAAAATCACGCCCGTTGTAGGAACACCACCAAGTGTGTGAGGCATGTCGTCGTCTTCTACGTAGACTCCAATTTCGTCATCTGACCGCGAAAACTCGTTGTAGATTTCGTTAAATGAGTCAAAGGCAACCTTAGCGTGATCGGTGTCATTGAACCTTGCAAAGATAACGTTGTCCATTGTGAAGAAAATTATTTGAAATAGTGCAGTCGAAGAGGGAAGCGTGGAGGGAGAAAAGCAATAGCAAAGGGGTTTGTGGGAACTTCTTGCTTTTCAAAGAATCTGATGTTGTTTGGACAATAATTTCAATCGGACGAAACCAAGGTATCTATGGGAACGAATGGTTCCGAACCGCTTCAAAACACTGTGGGGCACGGTACCTATAATCGGGTTATGGATCGTGCATATCATTACTTTACAACTTGTTCATGCAGAACAAAACCATTTCGTCGAGTGTTTTGGCTACAGGATTTGTCTTCCTCTTGCACACGACAACAAATTTTTGACCGTTTTCGAATCTTGTGAATGCTTTCTGTGGGCTCTGGAGGCTCGCCTTGCATCAATAAAAATGCTAACGCTAATGGACATCGTACCGGTACCAGACGTGGATACTGTTCGCAACCTGGTCCCCAGTTGTGGATCATGCTTTGGCTGGTCAACTTATCATGATTAGCAAACTGTCCCGTTCCAGCAGCAGCTTCGGTTGCGCCTCTTCTCACAATCTCTTTATCGCAGTGCAACCAAGACATCAAAGAAACCAAAACAATTGCGACCATGACTTCCTCCGACGAAAGAACTTTCGATAGCGTTGGCGCCGTTTGCCGCGGTGAACTCCTCGCACGTGAGGAAAAAGAACACCATCGCCTGAGACAAGAAGTGGAAACGTTCAAGTCACAGTTGGTAGATCTCGACAGAGTGGTCCGGCAATTGCAAGAAGCCAAAAGCAAGAAGAAGTCTAACTCTTCCAGCAAGGCCAAGCGATCTCATGCCATCAAACGATCTCAACACGCCAGCAAAAGGAAGAAACGTAGTGGCGGTGCCTCTGATGACAGAACGTTCGACAGCGAAGGTGCCGTTTGCGGCATTGTTGATATCTGTGAAGTCAAACAGGAGACCATCCTGGACCCATATGGGGAACAGGGCGTCTACACAGGCTTTCTCTTAGAGTCCACTGGTATGCCGCATGGCAAAGGCCGCATGGACTACGGAAATGGTTGCTGGTATGAAGGTGACTGGAAGCATGGAAGATGGACTGGAAGAGGAAGGCTCTCTAACGGAGATGGGGATCTCTATGAAGGAGAGCTCCGCAATGATCATAAGCATGGAAAGGGAACCATGTGCTTCACAGATGGCCGAGCGTTTGTTGGCGAATACCACAACAGTCAGATGATAGAAGGAAGGATGACCTATCAAGATGGGTCAACATACGAAGGCAGCTGGGCTGATGGCCAGAGACACGGTAGAGGCAAGTGCGTCTTTGTTGATGATTCTGTCTATGAAGGTGAATTTTTTGAAGGAGAGTTCCATGGAAATGGCAGAATGTCTTGGACTGATGGTGCTTGGTATGAAGGAGAATGGTTGAATGGAGAGATGCATGGGATACTAGGGAAGGAAATCCGCCCAGATGGTTCTGTCCGTCACGAAGGAGCATGGTCTCAAGGTCAGCCAGAGCAAAAGTGGAAATCGGTCCGAAAAGGCGGCGGAGACCTTGAAGCAGGCACATGGTCCAAGGAACCGCTCCTGGACGACACCAACAGCTACACAAACCGAACTGAACGAATTGGGAAGATGGAAATCATCCAAAGCGGTCTATTATGCCTGTTTCGGATTGTGGGTTGTGTCATTTGCAAAAAGATGTGCTGCTTGCTCCAGAGTTGGCGCCATCGCACCAAACACCTTTCCGACGTTTGCACCGGTGAAGGAGACGACGAGACCACGGCTAGTACCATCCTGCTCGATGTGTTCGAAGATGATGCCTAATCAAGCCGAATCGACTGCTGTGATGGCTTCACAAGAATATTTCGACCCGTAGCACAAATTATGCCGGCAAACCATTACTATAGGATTGAGATTAAGCTGCACTGCTAGTTATTCATTATGTAGCTTGGAATATCTGGATAGGCGATCTTCCAGTCTCGACCGTCCTCGGCTACTTTGAGGGCCCCTTCCATCAATTTTGCTGTTACTTGGTTCGCCTTTCGAATCAAGGGCATGTTTCCTTCAGCAGACTGACAATGTGGGGCACTAGCCATCGACCTGTACTTTTCCAGGTCCACTGCTAGCTTTTCGGAAATGTATCTGGCAACATCCGTATCACGTTCGGTTTGCAGTAAGACACGAATGCAAGCATACGACCGCTCGTCTGGCATGAATGCTTTAAAGAAAGTTGAATGACCCGCACTTTTGAATTTTGTACCAACTCTCTGTGTGGTTATGTCTCCAAAAAAGCGTACGGGCTCTTGTGTGCAAAGCGGCTCATCCTTTGTTCGTTCTGATTGTAAGATTTCTTCATGGATTGATGGCACTTCAAAGTACGTAGCGTCCTCTTCTGATTCAACAAACCCATATTGTTCAGCCGTTACAACAGGTGTCATCGTCCCGTAGCTCGTGTAGACAGGATCTCCGGCCTTGATGTTTTGTGTTGCAACGTAAGCAGCCATACCCGAAGAAGGTATAAGGAACGCTGGTACTGCTTTCAATGCATTGTGATTAGCTAAATGTAGTAACGGAAGGAAGAATTGCGAAAATCCTCTGGTTTTCAGCATAAGATAGGCCCATTCGACTTTTTCCTTGCTGTATATTTCTTGCAGTGGCTCAAAATTGCTCTTTACCTGCTCCATTACCCTGTGATAAACGTTGAGATCATGATGAAGGGACTCCGAGTCGGGACGGGGCACCACGCACAGTCTCTCGGTATCAGACCAATACCAAGCAATGTCTGTTAAGTTCTTGGGGAGTGATTCAATGAATGAACTCAAAAAGGAATCCTCTCCTTTGGACTCTTCCATTAATAGTTTGAGAAGAGACATGACTTTCGCGGTTGTTAATGTTGTTTGTCCATGCATCTCTCTTTTTGCAGTGTTGAGGAATTTCTCAACTCGTGTACGAAGCGTTGGGTACTCCCGGTTAAGCTCCTGCTCCAGGTCGGGATATCGTACGCTGATGAGGTGTCGGAAAAAGTGATACCGGTATGTGAGCAACTTGCCGCCACTGCAGTTTTTTCACTGGCGATACTCCATTATCATCGCTTACCTGGTGATGACTTGACCGTGCTGAATGTCTCTGGTTGCAACAAGTCCTCTATGGCCTTCTTTTCCCACCTCAATAGTCACACCACCACCGGTATACCACTCCTCCAGAAGTCGCTCCTCGACAGTCAAAGCATTCGACTTGGCAAAGTTGTCCGTATCGAATTTTGGAGTATTGTCCAATCTAAGGGGCTTTCCCATTTCGTTTCCACCAAATATCAATGGCAGCGCCAAGTAAGCGATTCCAACCACAGTGGCAGCAGCAAGGACCTGATCTCTGGATACCCCTGCGGAACCACCTTTAGTTCTAGGTTTCGGTGGTTCATCCTCGACGTCTCTGCTCTTCTTCTCTTGTTTTCGTGAACCTCGACGTCCTTTCTTCATGCTGTTGCTATAGTCTTATCTTGCTATTGGTCGGACCTGGTGCACTGGTATTGTTGAGCCTACTGGTATTCATCTATCATCGGTCTCTCGATCGAGATCACGATGCTTTTTGCGGTTCATTGCATGGAGAGCTGTATGCAGTTTCGACCTCACATTCAAATTCCAAAACACGTTTTCGTCGTACCGGTAGTTTGATACTTTTTTGGCCTAAAAGTTAAATCCAGCTAGGTTATCTACGCATTTTAAAACCTCATAGCTAAAGAGTTCCAAATATCTTTCACATAAGCGGTAAGACACGCAGGGGGAGCCAGTCACAGACATCCATGAATGGACGGCAAGCAACGGCGACAACTTCGGTTCCACGTCCGTTCCAACAAGAGAAACAGGAACCCCGGAGCTCTGAGCACACGAGTACAAGAGTACACGACAACTGAATCGGTGTGGACGCTTCTCTGTTTCTTTTAGCCAGTACAACAAGGCCGACTCCATTGACATTCCTGGCTCATTTGCAGCTGTGTTGCGGACCCGCGTAAACCCCGACACACAGCCCCCGTCAACCACCAAAAACAAAGCAATCTTCAAATTTTGCACAATGGACCAGAGCCAGGGCCCTTTTCTTGCGCCAAGAACTGGCGTGGAGGAACAACAGATCACGCACAATCTGCTTGCACGTCCTTCTTTCGGCACCACGAATCACCAAGCAAGATTGTCAGCTGCTTCACCGCGCCCCAGGCACATTGCCAGTGACAGAAAGATACTACCGCAATCAAAAGTGGAAGCCAGCGAGCAATTCGATGTTGCGTAGGGATGTACCCAGTCTCTTCACTGGGAGAGCAGAGCCAACCGGAGCACACAAGCCAATCCCACCAAATTGGAGCCCTGAGCTCCAGCGAAGTGCTTACGCATCGCTTGAACTAGGTCTGATGGTTAATTCAGCTGGCTTTGCCCTTCTTTGTTGCTTCCTTGGCATGGCCTCCATCCTAATGGCGACCGACCTAGGCTGGTTTTTTTGCCTCCTCACTGGTACCGATTTGTGAGGGGAGAGAGGCACGTACCTCGTCGGTCACAAAGAACACCGGCACTTAAAGAATCATATGTCACCCAAGACATTTTTAAGAATTCACTGTGGCCGATAGCTACTGAAAGATGAGATGAAAAGAAAGGGGTCATAGCCTTTAAATCATACGTTTCAGCCGTGCGGATACCGGTCAGCACATCACAAAACCCACCATCCACCGGTAGTGATCACAACTTGATGAGCAACGCTGACAATCTATGCGTTTTGGGATTAACCTGGCCTCTCCCAGTGATGAATGATGTCGGTCCATGCAATCATCTGATCAGAAGATCAGAACGAGGCGGACGTGCATGTCCGTCCGAGAAAGGGAAGATACTTTTTTGTGGACATAAATCGAAAACGAAGAAAGAATAATGGGTGCCTTTCCTTTGCCTCGTCGAAGCAACAAAATTGCCAACATGCAGAAAGCCGCGAGAAAGACAAAGAAGAATGACGAATCCTCTCTGGATTCAAAGATGAAGCCATTTCCAGAAGGATGGGTTCCAGGTGACAAGGATGTAATCTGTGGAAGAGGTGGAAAGGTACGTTTTGGATCAAAAGTCAAATGGCATGGACTGATTACTCTCCTCTAGAAATCATTCCAACAACTCAACTACATCTTTCATCGTATGTTTTCCACGTCTTAGTCAATGCAAAAACATCCGGGGAATCAGTTTTACCGGGACACAATCGAGCACTTTCTACCATTGTATGCCAATGCTCAGTGCAAGTTGGACAAGTCGCTGATCGTCAGCTCCGTTGTTGCGGTGGTACGCGATGCTAGTCCAAAAGGTGGCTTCGTCAGGGAAGAGAACGGACAATGGTATGAAGCCAGCGAGCTCCTTGTGAGAGAAAGGATTGGAGCCAGGTAAGTCGACGTGCACCAATGCTGCTTATGACCTTGATAGAAAAGTCATCTCACTCAACACAAAACACTATAGTCTTCGAGACATGCTGCATACAAAGTATTCCTCAAGTACCAAATCCAAGAAGAAGAGAAGAAAACAAGTGCAAGACAAAATCAATGAAGAAGTAGAAGAGATTCTGCACCGTCAGGAATGCAAGGAAATCGTTGGTCAGCTTGAGAAGATCTCAAAAGAGTTGGATGACGATAACGAACTCCAAGAGGCATTCAACAAAGCAAACAGAGAACTTTTAATGCATTGAAGACTGGAGATGAAAGCAGAAAGCAAGAACATTGAACCTCCGTAAGAGGGAAAAGAGGGATATCCTCGTGGAAAGCCTATCAAATTCAGGCTTTGCATCAGAAGCATTGGAACCTCCAGCAAAGAAGGAAAGGAGGGATTGCCTCGTGGAAAGCCTATCAAATTCAGGCTTTGCATCAGAAGCATTGGAACCTCCAGCAAAGAAGGAAAAGAGGGAAAGCCTCGTCGAAAGCATATCAAACTCAGGGTTTACATCAGAAGCATTGGAACCTCCAGCAAAGAAGGAAAAGAGGGAAAGCCTCGTCGAAAGCCTATCAAACTCAGGGTTTGCATCAGAACCCTCTGATGGCAACGATGACATGGAGCCCATCTCAATTTCATATTGCAACATCCCACACGAAGAAGTATAGCTCCTAAGTCGCGTCTATAATAATTTGCATGTCACTGCCCAGTCTCCCCTCACAGTAAATTTAGGTTCAACGTGGTAGACTATGATAGTAACAAAACGAAGCAACGCGCTGATCCGAGAAAGAAGAAAAAGTGAGGAGATCGTGCCAACGAGACGAAAACACGTCACACAACTTACTTTTGATCGCGGTACCGTACCGGTGTACCGGTAGATCTAATTGTGACCGGTAAGATCAATTATTTTTATTAAAAGACGGGCAAAGATCCAACTTCGGTACCGTAAATATCTTTGCACACCTTACCGTATGTACATGTAAATGTATGTACTGTACAGTATTTGGCTGTCGCAGTAACCAGGTACATGTATGTATCCTCATCAGATCGAGTCGAGTCGAGTCCTAGCCGTCAGCAATGAGTTTCTTCATCATAGAATTCACATGCACCAGTCTGTGTTCTTCTTCATGGAAGCTAGCCAGAGTGTACTCGGTAGCTCTTTGCGATGATTTTTGAGGAGGTGGCAACAAAGGTGCGAACTCTGTCGAACAGCATGGCTGGGCAGCTACCTCTGGGATCTGCGCTTACTGCATCTAGCTGGCTAGTGATTGCTGGCACTTAGCGCATCCACAATATAAATGAACGATTAGATACTTCCTGCACTGTTTGGGGTGTGGCTAGACACTTCCAAAATCGCGGATACGTTCACAAGAAGAATTACAACCATTATCGCTACTTCTACTCCGCCTACCCAGGTCCGCATGTCAGGCTGGTACCGGTACACTCCTTGCGGTGCAGCCATCAGCCAACGGGCGGACTACCGGTATCCACCGACGCTGCGGCGTTCTCAATCTACATATCCCCCCAAGTACGAGTAATGCTACATGCCAATTCGAAAACTGTATATTATATAGAGAGAGGAAGCAATATTTATCCATGTCCACATTGTGTTTGATTGATTTGTGGGCTTGGTTCAGTCACCGTGCGAAGCCTCCATCGTCGCCGTCCCGTTGCGGGACAGGTGTAGCTTTCCCAGCTGTTCCATGTCTCTTCTTCTAAACTTTCCAATTGAATCTCTTCTTCATCACTTTCCTCTTCACTACTATCCTCCCTTCCAAGCACGTTGTCGTAGTAGGTTCCCAGCATTCCGCATGTACATATTTCTGGAGCACAAGCGAAACAAAAGCAGCAACCACAGCGGCACTTCATGTTGTCACAGCCTTCTTCCTTGACAATCCACACTCCACAGTCAGGACACTGCTTTGCTCCAGCATCCTCCAGGTATGTCCTGGTGAATGCATCGATTTCAGTTGTCCCAAGCGTTGGCTCTTGGCTACTACTAGTACTCATTGTGGCGTCACTCCTCTTGAGAGAACGTCCAAGCACATTCTCAATATCTTTTTGGGAGGCATCCGTACGACATTTGGGGCAGTTTGGGGCTACTGCGGTTTCGTAGTCAAACTTTTCAAACCACTGCTCCAAGCAGCCTTTGCAAAACTCATGGCCGCACCCCGCCAAAGCCAGAGGTGAAGCAATGCTTTCTTGCAGGCAGATGATACAAGCGACAGGAGTTGCATCGGTCTCATGAATGGTACTGGGCATGTTGGGCGTGTTGGAATTGTTTCGTTGTTATAGAAGTTGACAAAGGGTTTTTTAGTTGGAAGGTTTTTGATGTGGGAAGGGAGAGGACAAAAGGAAAATCATTCTCAAGCCCAAACGTGCCTTGGCTCATTTCGAGGGCTCATGGCATGCATGTGGATGAACGACCCACCCTCCTGTTATGTTGCCACCCTTGGAGCACAGGAGTGACAAGTCCCCGTTCATTCCCTCAAATCTTTTTCTCGTGACTGAGACATCGCAAACGCAAGTATCTTCCTCTTGGAAGCCTCAAAGCCTTTGTCGTCATAGTATCCGGATAGTTGTCTCGCTGTTGCATCTCTGTCCAACTATATTAAGACGTTAATAGCGACCAGTGCTCTAAACCACCCTGTGATACGGCAGATCATGTCAAGTTTGTTCAAGAAACGAAAGCATGGCGCTTCTGCTGGCGGCGACACTCGGCAATCGATTGCCGAAGCGAGAAAGAACCTCCCGGTCTTCAAGTTTCGTTCAGAGTTTTGCGACAAGATCAAGAATCATGAAGTTGTCCTGGTGACTTCCGAAACTGGATCGGGAAAGTCTACACAGATTCCTCAGTATGTTTTGGATATGACGTCTCTGACCAGAGCTTTTGCCATTTGTGTGACGCAGCCGCGACGAGTGGCAGCAATCACAGTGGCGTCGCGAGTAGCCAAGGAGCGGAATTGCCGACTAGGATCGGAAGTGGGCTACAGGGTGCGTTTTGATGACAAAACAAATCCGTCCACGAAATTGATTTACGCCACGGATGGAATGCTGCTGCGTCAAGCAATGCTGGATCCGCTCTTATCGGCCTACTCGGTGATTCTATTAGACGAGGCCCATCAACGATCGCTCCAAACGGATGTGCTGGTAAGAAACAGACAAGAATTTGATGTGGCTTTGTGGGCGTTGAAAGGTGATCTGGTGCACTAATGCAAGCATTTTTTAATGTTGGTTTCTATCTATATATATAGTTTGGCGCTTGCAAAAGAGCAATGGAAGCGAGAAAGAAATCCCAGGGAAAAGCCAAGAATCTGCCACCCCTCAAGGTGGTGGTCATGTCGGCTACATTGGACATAGAAACGTTCCTGGCCTTCTTTCAGGGAGCCGAAACTATCAAAATTCCAGGGAGGCAGTATCCTGTCCAGATTATCTACACGAAAGAACCACAAGAAGTACGAGGAAAATTACTTTGCAGTTCCTGCACTTTGATGTTATTCCCCTTCCAACTCTCACCATTTGTGCGTGCGTCTCATTACTTGGCATCCTCACGGTATCCAAAAGGACTACATCGATGCGGCTCTCTGTGCCACTCTTCAAATTCACGAGGATTCGGAAGAAGGAGATATTCTGGTTTTTCTTCCGGGGCAAGAAGAAATCGAAGACTTGGCATTGTTGCTCAAGAGCCATCTCGACGAAACTGCCAACTTGACAAAATCTTTGACTGGGGACGTTGTCCAATCTCTTCGAGGAATCGGCACGGACTTGTCGAAAACTGCCAATATCGTCAATGGAGTGTTGGTCTGCGTTCTTTATGCCGCCCTGCCACCCGAAATGCAAATGTTCGCCTTTCAACCAAAGCCAGAAGGTTGCACACGAAAGATCGTCCTCAGCACCAACATTGCCGAAACGTCAGTGACATTGCAGGGCATACGCTACATTGTCGATACTGGCAAGGAAAAGAGTCGGGAGTTTAGCAGTTCGACTGGCATGGAAAGTCTTCATGTCCAAGACATTAGCAAAGCCCAGGTACGTTCTCTGGCTGGATAGCTAGCTAGTGTTGCTGAATTGGCATTCGCTTTTTGTTTTGTTTCACGGGCACTAAACTTCCTCATGATGTCATCTCAGGCGGCGCAAAGGACTGGCCGTGCTGGCCGTGTGTCAAAGGGTTTTTGCTTTAGATTGTACACAGAAGACGCCTTTGAGACGCTTCAAGATACGACCACTCCCGAGATTCTGCGGGTCAACTTGGCCCAAGTGGTTCTGCAATTGAAGGGGATGGGAGTAGAAGACCCTCTGAAGTTTGAATTTATCACACCTCCAAATCCACAGAGTTTGAAGAGTGCCTGTCAGCACTTGTTTGCACTGGGTGCCCTCGACGACAAAATGCAGCTGACCGATTACGGTTCAAAGTTGGCCAGGCTTCCTTTGGATCCTACGTTTGCTCATCTGTTGCTGCAGTCGGAGAAATATGGATGCACGGCCGAGATTCTCGTTGCTGTTTCCATGCTCAGTGCCGAAAACATCTTGTTCCGACCAAGTGGGGATCAACTATCCGAAAAGGCTGCAGAAGCCCATCGCCGATTCGCCTCCCATGAAGGAGACCTACCAACATTCTTGAATATCTATAGAGCGTGGAGGACTGAAGCAATTTATACAAGTTCACGCAAGTCGAAGGAAAAGAAGAACAAAGAGAGCGGCAAGGGCAAACTGTTGCATGGAGAGTGGTGCCGTCGAAGCTTTATCAGTGCCAGAGCAATGTCTAGAGCAAATGATGTGCATCATCAGCTTCGTGCAATTTGCACTCGGCCAGTTGACAGAAATGGACTCGGCATGGACGTCTCAAAGTCGTGCAGCGAGGACATGGAGGCATTCTTGAAATGTGTTTGTGCGGGACTTTTCCTACAATCCGCAGAGCGAGTCAAAGAAACGAAACAAGTGGATGAAACAGGCGGTGTGCTGTCTTCAACTCGCAAGTATCGCACCAAAGTAGGCAATCGACCCGTTTCCATCCACCCAACCTCTACGCTGTTCGGGAGAAATCCAGCCCCGAAGTGTGTCGTTTACACCGAACTAGTCACAACCAAGAAGACCTACATCAGGGGAGTCAGTCAAATCCGAGAGTCTTGGCTTAACGAAGTGGCTCCGCAATTCTTTTCAATCAGCAACTAAGCTAACGAAAGCGCCATCGGGGACGCGACAAAACAGAAATGGTATTCATCATCATTTAACTGTTAAAACAACCCACCCAATACACAACGATACCCAACCAAATGGGGGTTTACGTAAAATGCACATGTCTTCGCAGTGGGCTGACCTGACAACTGGTTCCTATGCACCGCCTTCGCCTTGTTCGCCCTCTGGCATCGCAGGCACAACTACATCAGTTTCCCCTGTCTCCTGTACGAGTGCTTCTAGACCAGCAATTTGCTGCTCGAGGAACCCACTGTGTTCATCCAGACGCTCCCTCATTCGAATCAAATGCTCCACTTTCCCACGTTTACAGTAATCCTGACATGCAACAAAAGAAAACCATGAGTGAACGAAAGGAATCGAATCCGCGAGCAACGAATTGATTGCGTCATTCCCCAAGAAACTCACCAGCAAGATAGACATTTGCTTCTCGGTCGGAGGACAGACACCAAACCTACGCGATATCTGCATGCACTCCCTTGCCCCTGGTTTACGCCTCGGGGTTTTTGCTGCTACAGTGGGTTCGTTGGCTGATGCATCCGTCTCCCCCGATGCCGCTGATGCTGCAGGAGGAGGCTTCAATGTTGCAGCTTCAGCTTGGATTGGTGGAACAACCGCTTCATCAACTCCAGAAAGCTTCTCCACGGACGCAGGGGGTTCTGGTGCCGATTCAGCAACGGCAGGAGCTGGTGCCGCAACCGGTGGAGGCTGAGTAATTGTTGGCGCGGCTGCAGCTGGTGTTACAACAGGCCCTGGCGCCGGTACTGGGGCCAGTGTCGGTGTTGGGGCTGGTACTGGGGCCTGTGGAGCGGGCACAGCTGCCTTCGGAACGGGCACAGCTGCCTGCGGAGGAGCTATCGGCGGAGCTGGCACCGGGACTGCAGCTGCCGGCGGAGCTGGCACCGGGACTGCAGCTACTTCTGTTGTTTGGGTTGCTTGCACCTGGTCTACTTTGGGCGGTTCCGGTGCTGGTGCAGCAGTAGGAGTCTCAACAGCTGGAGCTGGGGTGGGTACTACTAGTACTACAGCAGGCTCCGGGATCGCATGAATGATTCCTGTGCCAGGTGTTGTGGGGAGAGAAGCAAGGTCCGTCTGAACCATGTGTACCAGAGCTGTCTCAACTGGTGCCACAGCTTGCGCTTGAACCTGAGGCACGGAGTCTGTGTGGACTGTTTCCACAGCAGCAGGTTTCATATCCTCTTCAGCGTGCACTGGGAACACGGCCTCCTGCTGAACAAGCGGCATTGGTGCTGGCACCACCACAGGAGTGGGCTCAACACCACCAAGGTCAATGTGCTCGTGGCTGAAGTTGTCCTCCAACCCTTCCAGATGACTCATGTCTCCGACATCGGGCATTACCTCCAGAAATTGAGCATCGAGTCCATGTACGTCGTGCGAATCCAATTCGTGGATGTTAGGATCCACAAATGGCGGCTCCTCTTCCGGCGCTTGATTCGAAACAAACTCGGATGCTTTCCGTTGCTGTTCCGCGTATTTTACAGATTTCAAGTGCTGCTCGCCCTCATCTATCTCATCATGGAAAGAGGTTCGCTTCACCGTCCGCCCACTTCTGCTCACCTTCACTGCAGGTTTGGCAGCCTCTGGAGGGGCGGTCTTCTCTTTCACGGCAGCGGCTGCTGCAGCCGTTGTTGATCCTCCCTTGGCCCGTTTCGGTGGGGGTTCCTCGGCCTTTGGCTTCGCCTCTGAAGCCTTTTTGGGCGGTGCTGGCGACTTGGATCGTTTGCGTGACACCTTGGGTGGACGCCCTGGTCCTCTTTTTTTGGGGACGACAACTTCGGGCTCGGATTCAGGTTCGGACTCAGGTTCCGGCTCTGGAGGAGGGGGTGGCGGTGTTTTCGGTGGCCTTCCTCGTTTCCTAGGCACAACCACTACTGGTTCCGGCTCTGGCGGTGGAGTTTTCACCTTTGGAGGTCGACCAGGGCCTCTTTTCTTGACCGGTGCCGGAGCTGGTGCTGGCTCTTCTTCTGGAGGGGTTTTCGGTTTCTTCGGGGGTCTTCCTGGGCCACGCTTTTTCACAGGTGGCTCAGGTGTTGGTTCCGGCGCCGTCTTCACCTTGGGAGGTCGACCAGGTCCTCTCTTCTTGACAGTAGGCTCGGGCTCGGACGCTGTTGGCGACGCTTTCTTTTTACTGGTCGAGGACTCGGCTGGTTCCGGGAGAGGGTGCTTTCGTGGTCTGCCACGCTTTCGCGGTGGCGGAGATTCCACAGGTGGAGGCGGAGTTTTGTTCTTTGGAGGGCGCCCTCGTTTGCGAGGTGGAGCCTCTTCAGGCAGTGGATGCTTGCGTGGTCGTCCTGGTTCATGCAACGACAATAAGAAGAGGTGAGTGTTTCAGGGAACATCGTTCCAACTTGCATTTCTGTCATCCTGTGGATTCGTACCTGGTCCGCGTTTCACTGGCTGTGCAACAGCCGAAGTGGCTTTGGGGCTCTCCTTCTTTGCTGCCTTGGGTGAGGGTGGCGACAAGACCGGTATCGATTTTCTCCCAGAAGATCGGATCGGCACTGCCGCGGGTTTGGTGCCTGATGATGACATTGTCTTGGAAGCTCGGGTTCCCACCTGGCTGAGATTCTCTTCAGCAGCAACACAGGATGGGCAGAACCAGCCTGTGGAGGGTACAGCTTTGAGTGGTGGATCCAGACAAAACGTATGATACTCATCATCGCATCTGTCACAAAGCAACAATTTTGACTGCAACAACAGAAGTACAGAAAACAGATTCGAAACTTGCTGGTGAGTCACCATGTTTCCAGTCGCAGATTGTGGACGGAGAGAACCAGAACCGTACTCACCTGCTCGTGCTTCCCAAAACAGACCCTGCAAGCACAAAAACAGCATACAACAATAGTTTTGTCATCCTTGCAGAAATTGCACCATGGAGCGCCTTCCTTGCCAGCTTTCTTTGGGGAAACGTCTCTGGCTACAATGTCAACACCATCGCCTTCCTTGGCTTCGTCGGTTCCTTCCTTGGATTTCCCCGGCGTTGCTTGGGCCTCGTCCACGTACTCGTCGTCCATTTCGTCATCATCATCACTCCCACGAGTACCGTCAGCCTGTTCCGGTGCCTTCCAAACACCGTCTGTTTGCCACTTTGAAGCCGCGATCCTAGTCCCTGGATCGTAGTACGTTGCCTTCTTCCTATTGCGGCGGATGTATCTCCCACTGTCGTCTTCCATCTTGACTGCCTCCGCTATAGTTGGAGTGTGATTCTTTCGCAGTGGTGTCATGATTTCAGCCTCGTTGTCTTCTTCGGCACCCTCGTTGTCTTCTTTGACACCCTCGTTTGCTGGCTTATCCGTGTCAGTTTCATCCTTTGTCTCCTCGGTCTTTGGTGTCTTCGTCTCACTTCCGTCCTTTTTCTCCTCAGTTTTTGGTGCTTCCTCGGTTTCGACTTTCTCTGTTTGGTCATCGTCGCCTTTCACCTTGCCTTTGGCCGTCGTCTCTTCCTGTTCCGCTTTGGACCCAGCGTCTTCCTTGTTTTTTTTGGGCTCGTTCTCTTCCTTGTCTTCTTTGGGCCCGGTCTCTTCCTTGCTTTCTTTAGACCCGGTCTCTCCCTCATCGTCTTTGGTGTCGACCTTTTCCTCGTCCGCTTTGGTGTCAACTTTTTCCTCTTCAGCCCCGGAATCGACCTTTTCTTTGTCCTCTTCAGCAACTTTGGACTGAACCTTTTCCTCTTCAGCCTCGACATTGTCCTCTCCATCCTCTCCGGAGTCCATCTGCTCTTCCCCTCCTTTAGAGTCGACTTCCTCTTTGCTTTCTGAGGAATCAATCTTCTCTTCCTCCTTTTTGGAGTCGACGTTGTCGTCTTCCAATACTGTAGGTTCTTTCTCTTCCTCATCCGTTGCATCGTCCTCAGTTCCATCGCCTTGTTGAGCAGCCCCTTCTTCCTTCGCACCTGCATCCATCTTTTCATCATTGTCGTCTCCTTGTTTGCTTGTTGATGTGTCGTCTGCGTCCTCATTATCAGAGGCGGGAGGAGTTTTCGCATCAGGTTTCTCCTCCTCGATCTCGTCGTTCTTGTCTTTGTCCTGTTGTTTACCATCCTCCATTGGACTGTCGCCATAATCCTCCTTGACTTCATCATCCGAGGAAGACGCAATCCCCGTGGCGGCAGGTTTGGCATCAGAATCAGCAACTCTGGGAGCCTCCACGTCAACTTTCACATTGTCGTCGTGCAAATTAGTGTCATCCATGGCACCTTCGCCATCATCCTCTTTGACTTCATCATCAGTGGAAGATACTTTTCCAATTGCAGTAGGTTTGGCAAGCAGGATACCATCCCCTTTTGCCGTGTTATCTTTGGCATCGGCAACGGCCTTATCGTCCTCCTTTGTCTCTTCTGTTGCCCTCTTTGCAACAACGATTCGGTCACCTTCCTCGTCCTTTGTTTCTTCCGTTGCCTTTCTGGCTTTGACAGCAACAACCCGCGGCTTGGCATCTTCATCCGCTTCCTTGGTTTCTTCACTGTCGTTTTTTTCATCACCCTCCAACGTGACTCTGTTGCCAAAGAACTTGGATCTCAGGGATTGTAATCTCTTATGTTCATTGATCCTTGCTTCCCGCAGTTTGTCATTATCATCATCCTCATCCGCACTGTTTTCCCCTTCTTCCTCTTGCTGGCTTCTGAGTCGTTGTCTCTGTAATGATTTTCTCATTCTGGCCATGAGTCTTACCGCCACGGCGGCATTTTTGCGCAGTTTGGAATTTTGTTTGAGCCCCTTGACCCCCGACATGATGCAGTATGCACAAACCCAGGAATCTTCTGGTTCTTCTTCCATTTTGGGCCGCACACATGCCAAATGAAAGACGAGATTGCAGGTACTGCACATGAGCAATTCACCACCCTTACTACATACTTCACAGAGATCATTGTGTTGATTGATGAATTCTTGCGTGTCCATGGATGCAATGGAATGATCATCCGGCGATCTGTCTTTTCGGGCCATTCTTGTCGTGTCTACCTGCAATTGAGTGGCTGGTTTCTTCCTCGGTGGTTCTCCAGTCCTAGCCGCGGCAGCAGCAGCCGCCATCAACTTGTTCTTATTCTTAGGTGGTCTTCCTCGCTTGCGCTTGACGGGTTGTGGGGGTGGTTCCGGTGTTGTTGCATCTTCTGTTGTGGATGTCGTCGTTGCTGCAGGTTTCTTGTCGTCGTCATCATTCGTCGTCGAAGCAGTGTCATTATCTTTTCCTTTCTTCTTGTTCTCTTCTTCCTCCTTCTTTTCGTTGATAGTCTCCAGTACATATTCATAAAAGGCAATTGCATGTTCCGCGTTGCTCTTTCTCCCTGGCCCAGTCTTTTGCTTGTCCGCACTAGCGTAATCAAAACCAAAGATAAGATAGATAACATAAAGACAGATAACAGTGAGTCAGTAAGACGACATTCCATTATCACTGTAACCTCTTCAACAACAGCGAGAACACCACTTACTGCATGGCTTTCAACGACTCGAGCGTCTGCTTCAAAGTGGACTCGATCTTTTCCGTGGATCCCCCCAAGCTGTTGAGCAACGCTTCTGCACGTTCATCCCATGTCTCAGGGCGAGGAGCCGAGCACAAGTACCGGCTCTTCACCATGGTCAACAGCAACTAATGAGTTGGAAGTTCTTAGTAATGAATGATTCAGTCCAATCGTATCCGAGTGCCTTATCCAACACAAACAACAAACAACAACATGGGATCCCTCCTTGTAAAACACAACCAGCGAGAACAAAGATCCAAACCCAAGTTTCTAAAGGTTGAGGTTTTATTTTGTTACATTTGTTTTGTTATTTACCCCATCTTTGATGCTTCATTTCCGTGCGGCCAGTCAGCACGTTGTTCTGCTTCCACCCAGTTCCTTCGCACTGGAGTGAATGGATCAGCTGCATGCGAGCTTTGGAAGAGCAGACAGACCATTCGATCAAACCTCTAACGCTAATAACATTGGCAATGGCACCAACCCACCATCACTTCGCCAAGTGCCCTCTACCGTCCATTTCTCATCAATGATGCGAAGAAAGAAGAGGACACGATGAATAACGAGCAGCCAGAATCAAAAGACGCAAGCAAACAACAGTCGAATGGCACTGTCATGGTTCCACAATTGGCGGATGATGGTATCTCCGAGGAGGATTTGGCGATTGCCGTCAAAGTGTTGAATGCCGTGGGAAAACTCAATCAGCGCAAGAACCGAAAACGAAAGAACGATAATGATGATCAGCCGAAAGAAGAAGAAACGAAGGAACCAGAAGAAGATGGCCTTGATCTCTACAAGAAATCCAATTTGCGTCCATTCCGCAAGGCATTGGCCGGCTGTTTGGAACTGCACAAACGGACCATGTTCAATGGCAAGCACGAAGAAGTTCACTACGAACAGCGAAAACAAGATCGAAGCTTGAAACGACAAAAAATGGCCGAAGGGAATATGCAAAAGAAACACATTGCCAACACCACACTGCGCAAGGGACGCGTCGAAAAACTCAACAGTCTCAAGAATGATGCACAAGAAGAGGAAGAACTGAAGCTACTCGCCATGATGGTACCCGATGGACACGTCGATAGTAATAGCGACACAACCAAAAAGCTCACCAACGGGGGAAACCAAGATTCCATCAAATTGCCCAAATTGCGATCTTGCTATGTCTGCAAAGTCCGATATCGGGATTTGCATCATTTCTACGACCAACTCTGTCCTACCTGTGCGGCGTTGAATTGGGAAAAGCGACATCAGACGGCCAATCTCGCCAACAAAGTTGCCATTGTCACGGGATCTAGGGTCAAAATTGGCTATCAGACGTGTCTCAAATTGTTGAGAGCAGGAGCCACCGTAGTGGCCACGACAAGATTTCCCAATGCCGCTGCCGAAGTCTATCGCAAAGAATCCGATTTTGAGCAATGGAAGGATCGACTACAGATTTATGGACTCGATTTGAGAGATGTCACTGGATTGGAAGCGTTTACTCGATTTCTTAAAATGACTTGCTCGCAGGGAATTGATATTCTCATCAACAATGCTTGTCAAACCATTCGACGACCAAGAGGCTTTTATGTGCCCATGGTCGAAAAGGAACAAACGCTTTGGAAAGACAGCGATCCAATCCACAAATCGTTGCTTCAAGGATGTTTGCAGTTTGAAGCCGTGCGACGGAAACTTCACGAGCAGCACCAAGCCCCACAATCTACTGCAAGTCCATCAGCACTACCTGCAGCAGAGGCGCCACTGTTGCTCATGGGAATGGAGGCTGGAAACACTGCAACAGTGGCGGACAAACCATCACAGGACCCGAATCAGACTGCCGTGGTATCGACGGTTGTGGAAAAGGACACGTCCTCGCAAAAACAAAAACAACAACAATCTTCGCCGTTTGAGTCCAGTGGACTGTCCCACAGTGCGGCCATGTCACAAATGGTCATTCTTCCAGAGGATGTGGGAATATCGGATCAAATTCTTCCTCCCGGATTGACCGACATTAATGGACATCAGCTGGATCTTCGAACGCAAAACTCGTGGTTGTTGAAAATGGAAGAAGTGTCCACCCCGGAGGTCATGGAATGCATGTTCATCAATGCCATTGCTCCATTTGTCTTGAACTCGCGCCTAAAGCCACTCATGACCATTCCCCATGACAAGAGGCCGGATCGGTTCATTATCAATGTTTCCGCCATGGAGGGCAAGTTCTATCGATACAAGATGGCAAACCACCCTCATACAAACATGGCCAAGGCGGCTTTGAACATGATGACCCGCACGTCTGCCGAGGACTTGGCCAAGAAACACCGCATTTACATGAATTCAGTCGATACGGGATGGATCAATGATGAGAATCCACTGGAGAAAGCCAGCAAAATTGCGGCTGTCAATCACTTTCAAACGCCCATTGATGAGGTGGATGCGGCATCTCGAATATTGGACCCCATCTTTAGCGGTGTGAACGGTGGCAGGGATTCCAAGAAGGTGTACGGCGTTTTCTTGAAAGACTTTCGTGAGACGGAGTGGTGAGCTATGATAGTTAGGCAATCAATTTACATACAGTACTGCCAATTGGGTTCTTTTTACTACAATAGCATGTATTGGTTGCTTCCTATTATACCTTATTGTGTTCATCTATTCATTCATGATTTTCGCCCCATGTACACATGAATTTTGTTCCCGTCATTGTCGTAGAGTGTGCCATTGGTACCATCAAACAGATTTTGCTGACTGCGCTTCTTCATGACGAGCTGGAAATTGTCTTCTGGCAAGTTTCCCTCCAATTCGTCCGGTTTGCCATCTTCGTTGTTGGGATAACGAAGAATGATCTGTCCATCAGCCTTGCGTTGAAGTACCTCCACAAGAAATTCTTCGCCCTCCCAAAGAGTCAACATGCCCGCAATGGAGCGTTTCTTGTAGTCTCCCTCAGCAAATGGCTGTTCTTCGGTAGGACCTCCACCAAGACCAGCACCCATGTCTTTCGTCCGCGCAATTTGCTCAATGTAATCCTCTCTCGAGGCATACTTTTTGTAAGTTTGCTCTTCAATATTGCCGATGAAATTGGCTAGCGGGCCAGGGCCGAAATGCCGGTAGACTTCCTTCACCATGGACGTTTCGGTGTATTGCGCCAATCGTTGCAGCAGGTATAGTCGTTCCGGATAGCCAACCCCCTCAGCTTGCCACAGAAGACTCACAAAATGTGCCATGAGCAAGACGCTTGTATACTGGACATCGGGATCGTATGGGGCTACCTCGCTCCCGTTGGGCCAGCCAGAAAAGAAGATGACGGCACGAAAGTCTGTAGAGGCGGGTCCTGACACCGGAAAAAAAGAGATGAATGTGAGTGGCATGCTGCTATGCTGCTGCAGTGATGGCACGGTGAGCGAGTTTCCTGACTTACCTGCATGTACGACGCTCCCCGGCAATGAAAGGAGACTGCCTGTGGCCAACTTTTCTTTGTGTCGCATACGATCATAGACGCTACGTTCTGGCAACAAGACCCGTCCAAAGTGCGACAACAGAAGGAGCACGCTAGCGTCTCGTTCCATGGCCTGGACTAATGCTGGAGGCATCGCTGTTGCGCGCTTGTAGGGTGAGCCTAGTATTGTATCCACATTTTTCCAGTGTTCGACAAGAGCATTCACATCACTGACATCCACTGCGGATTCATAAAAGAGCGTTCCAGGAGCATTGTCAGATAGGATCAATCCAAACTGAAAGTTGGGCTTGAGGCTGTCCAAGTGAGGAGCTTGTGCATCGACCGGGCCATATGTGCAGATCAGTGAAAAGTTTCCGTACTCCATGTCGCCCAACCGTGGATCTCGTTGGGCTTGACTTCGAGCATAGTTCAATATTTTGTCTTTGGCGCCGCCTGGAAGTCGCTCACCAATGATGGCATCAAATGCGTTTGATCCTTTGCCGACAGCATTTTCCAAGAAAATCTCAATCCGCCCACCTTGGATATTGCGGGCCGAATAATCCTTTTCTGGATCGCCAATCCACTTGCCGAAGTCATTGGTGACAGCTGGTAGCTGCATGAGACGATTCAACTCGTGACAAAGCACTAGAAGGTGAGAATCATTGGTGGTTGGGTGAACCAGAACCATTCCGTTCTCTTGGCTTCCAAGGAATTCAACCCCAACATCAGCACTAGATGCATCGGCTGGTGATTCCGAAACCCGACGAAAGGCACTGTTCCGTGAGGGTGACCATGTCATCTTGCTATTGCTTCCTTTGGCTTTCAAGTTAGCGGAAGCAGGTCAAATCATTCAAAATGGCGGCGAAGAAATCTGATGGCAACAATAATCAAGGCTTCGCTTTTAAGCCAGCAGAGCGCTTTAAGTGAGGAAAGGTTCCGGCGAGCCTCTGACATTTTTCTTCTCATAAAAAAGCCCATACGGTAGCAACTCCTTGCTAGCAAGAACCCGTTGCTTTTGTCCATGATCCCGTCATAGTTGATAAGGGCTCAAGTGCCCATCTTTGTCCATCGACTCTTAATCTTGCCTACTACACTTGCATCAGTGCCTCCATTCTTTGGTAAGACAATGGAGAAGACACTTATCTAACTTATAGAAGATTGATTCAGTTCAGATCCGACAGCAGGCTTTCATGCTCCTTCCTTGTCCTTGGTGTAGACAGAACCATCATTCTGTGGTGGAAGATATTGTGCATAAGATACCATGAAGTACAAAACCTCCTTGCTTGCTTTTATAGATCTCCTGGGTTCGGACCTTCACAAACTGAGAAGCGTACGAGTAACCTTGTCAAAGGCAAAGCAAGGGAAGAGCTGGTATTTCACCATTTAGAGGGGATGTCAAGAAACGTAGCAACCATAATGGTAGTCCTTCCATGATATCAGTTGATGGCGGGAAGTCAGCAAACACCTTGACAGAAGACATTGATGAACAACGGGAACGTTATTTTGAGAAGGTATGCCCTAGAAAGATTTTGCTTTGGAAGACCAAGAAAGCACTAATCAGCATTGCACACATAGTCTACATAATCGTGGTATGTTGAAAGAAACTCTAGATGACTTCAGAGGAGGGGCCAAATCTGCCTGGACAGCTTGATAAACCTTCTGCTGAACATGTCCACCGTATGCTTGCTTTGTCTCTGCCATTTCACACAACTAAAACCTCCACATGAAAAAGCCAAATCGTAACAGCGAAAAAAATTTCATACATAGCTCGTAAGCTGCTCATACGGTACATGTAGCAGCCGGAAGACACTTTCATGCAGGTAGTTCTGCAGGCGGGTACATCCCACGTCACTTTAACTATAAGGTGCTTAGCTTTTGCTTACTCCCCTTCCTATATTCTATGCATATCTGAGAATGTAGATCAAAGACTGAGCATGTGCAGTTCCATGCACCGGTACCAGGTACTGTCTATGTCCCTCCTGAACCAACAGGTCCGTGGGTCCAACAGGTCCGTGGGTCCACTCTTTGTGTGTTGCCATCGTCGGGGGACCCAGAAGCCCAGATCAAAATAAATCTTTGCGTTGTTTTCCCGCAAGGCTAGATTTTTCGCACTTTGCGCCTACCTGCTTCCCTTGTTGACAGCGCCAAAGCCATCGCTTTGTGTTGCAGCCATTATTGTGGATCCTCTTCCCTTCCAAAGCTGTGGTCTTCATCTCCTTGCTTAGTCTTCCAGTGTCCTTGCCTACCATAAGTTGCCATCGGTCACCATCGATTGCTGCATTGTGTGTTGGAATTTGGAAGAGAGAGAGAGAGAGCTGATCGTAGTCGAAACGTGCAGAACGCGCTGGACAAGGCGTTGAACGTCTCACCGCAAAGCAGCAGCGAGACAAGAGACAAATTGATTTCGCCGTTGTGATCACAACGTGGCCTAGAGAAATCGCAGCAACCAAAGCTTCCGTCCTGGCTGTTTGTTACACACCTACACACACAAGAGCGTCAGTAACATTAGAATCCTTCCAGCTTCCTAGGAATTTGTTACGTGAATTAATCAACAAGCCATTCGCAAGAAAATAGCAACAATTAACTGAAAAGGTCGAAATGTTTGGAGCCCCAGCCAACAATTCTCCTTTCGGGTCACCTCCACCCACTGGTGGATTTGGTAGTCCAAGCCCTGCCCCTTTTGGGGCCCCAGCACCCGCGTTTGGAGCTCCTGCCTTTGGTACTCCTGCCCCAGCGCCCGCCTTTGGAGCGCCCTCGACTGGATTTGGGGCTCCAGCACCAGCTCCTGGTGGCTTTGGAGCTAGTACTTTTGGTGGTGGTGCTACCAGTACGTTTGGTGGGGGTGGATTCGGCGCTCCTGCCCCAGCCCCCGCATTTGGTGGAGGAGGATTTGGCGCCACCAACAATGCATCTCCCTTTGGCGCACCAGCCCCTGCCCCGGGTGGTTTGTTTGGAGCACCAGCCCCTGCCCCATCAGGAGGTTTGTTTGGGGCCCCAGCTCCTGCGCCCGCATTTGGAGCTTCTCCAGCGCCTGCTTTTGGAGCGAGTACCTTTGGGGCACCAGCACCAACTCCTGCCTTTGGCGCTAGCACATTTGGGGCTCCAGCCCCCTCGACTGGTTTGTTTGGGGCGGCGCCAACACCAGCCCCAAGTGCCTTTGGGAGTACTTTTGGAGCTTCTCCTGCACCCGCATTTGGGGCACCTGCGCCTCCACCGGGTAGTATCT
This sequence comes from Seminavis robusta, assembly GCA_903772945.1. Lineage (NCBI taxonomy): Eukaryota > Bacillariophyta > Bacillariophyceae > Naviculales > Naviculaceae > Seminavis > Seminavis robusta. Next base: position 24,618 of record CAICTM010001494.1, read on the forward strand.
TTGGAGGGGCTCCTGCGCCTGCACCTGGAGGTATGTTTCGTTTTGCTTTAATTAGAATTGGAGCTTTGTTTGCGTGAAATTCCATCATGAACGTCTCAATCTGTTTTTTCTTACATTTCTTTTTGGCAAACAGGCTTGTTCGGGGCTCCTGCAGCAGCAGCCCCTGGACAACCAGGTGGGGGTGGATCGAAACAAACACCTTATCAACCCACACCACGCCAGGACGGTACTAGCACCATCCAGATGCAGTCCATCTCGGCAATGCCGGCTTATGAGAATAAGAATTTCGACGAATTGAGGTACGAAGATTACCTTCAAGGAAACAAGGGAGCAGGGAATGCTGCCTCGACTGGTTTTGGCGGATTTGGAGCTCCTGCACCGTCGGGGGGTCTCTTTGTGCCACTCCAGCACCCGCATTTGGGGCTCCTTCCACGTCCCCTTTCGGGGCACCGGCTCCAGCGCCATTTGGAGCACCAGGTAAGTTAGTTTGGAACGAAATTGGATATCAAAGGCGATCGGGTTGAGCTGGAATCGTCAAAAGTACTGACCGGGAGAGTGGCGTTTTTCTTTTTAGCACCTGCCCCATTCGGAGCACCGGCCCCCGCTTTTGGTTCAACCTTTGGTGGTACGTCCAAGACTATTCTGTTCACAGTGCAATGTGATGACACGATTGTGGCTGGGAAGAAGTGCTGGGAAGAAGTGTCCCTTTTGTCAAGCCATCTGGTACTAGTACTTTGAGATTATTGTAAAGGACCGCCTTCACAGTCTCAGTGGCACCGGATTGAGGGCTACACGAAGAGATCTTTCCAGCCACGGGTCGTGTCAGTTGCAGCTGAGGTTTCTGTTCTCACGCATTTCTCTCATGGCTGTATTCTCCTCCATTTCATTTTCGCATTAGCACCCGCGCCTGCTCCTCCCGCTTTCGGCGCCACTCCTGCGCCTGCATTTGGTAGCAGTACCTTTGGCAAACCAGCAACTGGAAGCCTCTTCGGAGCACCAGCTCCTGCACAAGGGGGGTTATTTGGAGGAGGTTCACCAGCAGCTGCCCCCGCATTCGGAGGTATGTGAATCTATCATTATTGAATTGACCAATGATTTGTGTTCATTTGTTCGACTGCGCTGACACTCTTTCTGCTAAAACTAATTCTCTCCCAGCACCCGCTCCAGCCCCAGGAGGTCTCTTTGGAGGTACGATGTGTTGTTGATTTGTTCCCATCCACATTGCCGTCTTTGGTTGTCGTTTCACCTTTGCTATGTTTGCTTACTTCTCTCTGCAGCGCCTGCGCCCGCTCCTGGCGGTTTGTTTGGCGCACCTGCCCCTGGAGGGTTGTTTGGTTCCACACCCGCGCCTGCATTTGGAGCCCCAGGTAAGCAAGTCTCGTTCTTTGTTGATTTTTTCTTTGTTTTCTCCACTGACCTTGTGTGTTTTGTTTATTTCAACATTTCAGCTCCCCCACCGGCGTTTGGCTTTGGAGCTCCTGCTCCTGGTGGTGGTTTGTTTGGACCCGCTCCTGCGCCCGCTTTCGGAGCAACACCTGCCCCTGGAGGCTTGTTTGGTGGTACGTTTCTTTCCGGTGTTTCCCTTGAAACAATCAAGTCTTCCTCACTAACGATTTTTTTTTGTCATTATTTGCTAGCACCAGCCCCACCGGCAGGAAGCCTGTTCGGGGCAAAGCCACCTGGCACTGGTTTATTCGGGGCTCCAGCGCCGGCGGCATTTGGTAGTCCTCCGACCGCTTTCGGCGCACCCACGGCTGCCGCGCCCAGTCTTTTTGGCTCCCCACCGGCCATGGCGGCAGCTCCCATGATGATTCCGGCGGGAGCCATCATTCCCCAGGCAGCAAGCGAAGTCTTGTCTCATCAAATCCAGGCACTCGAGAATAAACGAAAGGAAGTGCAAAAGCTGGACGTGTGGAGAACAAAATCACCTGAGGAGTCGCGTGTAACTCCCGTCTCGCAGCCCCAGTACGGAGGCTTGGCCAGTGGCCTCGTGCGGTCGTCGCCATACACCCCTCATCGGCACAATCCTGGTTCAGCGGCGAAAAAGCTCAGGCCTCGTGGTTTTGGTTCAGCTATCGCGGCGCCTTCATCATCTGCGTCGCCCTTGGACACTATGGGTACAGGCGGTCGGGCTATGATGTCTCCAGAGGCTTACGTGTCTTCCTCGGCGAAAAAGCTCGTAATCAAGCAAGATTCCCTGACTCCCAAACCAAAGCTGCAGTTGCGATTGATGAACGCACCTTCGAGTGCCTCTGATGTCACAACCCATGCGCTGCCAGTGTCACTTGAAGCCGAGAGCCCAGCCCCTGGAAATGCTGGTCCATCAATTGCAACAGCCCCGCCAGCATCGTCCCCTTCTCCCAGACAGTCGCAGATGCAGACAAGCACGCCGACTTCTGTTCCAGTGTTTGGGAACGAGGCAAACGCTGGCACCCCTACATCCCCAACTGTCAACGGAGGAAGCAGAATTCCTCCTGTCACTGCCGAGAAGATCGACCCCCCTCCTCCAGATCCTGATCGAGACTATTACCAGCAGGTTGTTGATTCACCAGATGGCAATCCTGCAGATCGGCCAGCGCCGCAAAGCGCTCGAGTCACAAAGAAAAAGCCTTCTTATTTGCCAAAGCTAACAAAGCCAGGTTACGTCATTACACCCTCATTGGATGAGCTTGCAACTCTGTCAGAGGCAGATTTGGCAGCTGTGTCAAATTTTTCAATTCGTTGCGACCCTTACGGTCTGGTTGAGTGGAAAGGTGCCGTTGATGTTCGCAATGCCGACCTGGATAATTCCATTGTGATTGGGCAGAATGATGTATCTGTCTACACCAAGGATGAAGAAGAAGGAAGAAAGCCTCTGGTCGGGTCTAAACTGAATCGTCCTGCAGTTATTACCTTTTTCAATGTCTTCCCAAAGAATGGAGGGGCTAATGCCAGCGTCGAAGACAAGGTCAAGTTCGCTCGAAGGATTGAGCGTCAAACTGTAAAGATGGACGCTGAGCTTATCAAATATGACAAAGACACGGGCTCATGGAAAATCGCAGGTAAGTCACGACAATTACAATGCCATCATATGTCATCTGGTACATGTTGCATGCCGCTCACAATACGTTTCCTGCATCTCCCAGTGGGCCATTTTTCTCGCTACGGTCTTTCCGATGACGACGAGAGCGAAGATGAGCTTTACACCGAATCTGTTGAGAAGGAAGATGATGCTGCCATTGTTAGTGATGTTGAAATGGATCATCATGTTGAGGAGGCTTTTGATTCAATCTACTCTGCTGTGAAATCATACTCAAAACACCCAAAGACCTCGCTGCATGATGACATGGAACTGTCCGAAGAGCAAACTGATGACTGTGACTTTGACGAATATTACGAATCGCCTGATTGCCGCAGCATGGGTTTTAGCACAACCTTGATCTCTGCGGATGATTACGATAAGGGTGAGTGACTGCTACAAGTCTAGCTAGAGCAATAGTATTTAGTGTAGTCACAAAGTGTTTGGATCTGACACTGGCTTCTTCCTTTCTTTTCTTGATCGACTGTTGTTGTCATTACTTCACTCAAT
>CAICTM010001495.1:0-28172 GCA_903772945.1 Seminavis robusta
GTCAGAGTACGAATTTGTATAAGTTATTTGGAAATGGTTAATTGAATGCTGCTTCCGACTGTAACATTTCATGTAATTGTCGGCGGAAAAGAATCGAAGGGAATGTAGCGACTGAAAGTTTCCAGCATATGCACCATTTCGTCTGGCATCTCGTACTTTGTTAAATCGAGCGACAGTGGTTTTCGCAAGAAGAGGCCTTTCATTTCTCTTACTTTGAAAGTACCACGTAAACCCAATTATCTGCATAGTGCCAGTTCCACACCAACAGTTGCGATGCTGTGTATCCCTGCAACTGTGTCCTGTGGTCGCTGATTGCTAACAAGAGGAAACTGGATCCTTTCATGCGAACCTCAATCTTTTCCTTTTCGATTTTCATCTTGCACTTGAAGGACACTCGTGTGTCTTGACATCGAAACATCTTGGAACATGTCTTTCATCTCGTGTTTTACTGTGATTCTGTCAATTTGGGTCACACTGAAGACACGGATTCTGACACCGCAATGGAGTTTGATGATAAAGGCTGTTCTCCGGGCTTTACATGTACCTTGCGTAGAACACTCTCGAACCGTTTGCCTGTCCATTCGGTACGTCTTCATTCTTTGTCAGCATCAGAGGGCAGTTGTAGTACATCTTCAATGCCGATCAACACGTCCGTTGTCATGTCACAATCCGATTCGCCACATGTTGTCCAGAAGTTTTTCTTGATGCGGTTGCTTGTTACTGGAACGTACTGCTTGTGATCATTGTACATTTCCATGCTGTCCATCACAAATCATAATGCCCCCATGTAAACATTGTCAGCATCCGCAGGAGCATTTGCGACACAGATTGCTGGAAAACTGTAGTGTTGACCACGTCTCGCTCCCAATTATAGTGTCATGCAACTTGAATGTTGGAGTTCGGTTTATGGTTCTTTGACACGACACAGTGATGGTTGTATGTACATTATGTCATCCTTGTTGGCTTCCCCGCTCGAAAAGTTTAAGTCTTTCGCCCCAAGAATATCATTTCGAAATCGATGCATTCATCCAACTCGATATACGCATTAAGAGACCTTGAAAAGCAGCGCATTCTCGTTTGTAAAGGGGATCTCGTTTGGGTGGCGTTAACTGTGAGAAGTCTCCCGCGAAAACCATGTTACAGTCCTCCGAATGGCTTGAATGTGTTTCCCTTGATGTCTTGAAGGTTCTTGTAAATCTTGTTGATATGGCCTTCGCACGCAAATGAAACTTCGTCAATGATCACCAATCTTGATCCGTCCCATCCTTGTAAGAAGTCAACATCCTCGACTGTTCTCCGGTTTATCCCGATAGCGCTGTGTGTTGTCTCACCGTGAAGTAACGTAGCGGCTACGCCTGATAAGGCTGTAATAACTATCGTTCGTGAAGTGAATTCAGAGCCAATCAGTTTACAGAATTCGCGTGCGTAGGCTGTGGTAAGGTTGATCACGGTAGTTTTGCCACTGCCTCCAGGACCGTGGACAAGACATATGAGCTGGGTTCCTTCGCCTCCTTTCAAGAGTTTCAGGTTTTTCTTCGTATTGCGATACTTCTCGATCACAGTGAATTCAATTAAGCCATCGTTCTCCTCGTCTACCCACCTCATCATAGAATGTCAACAGGGAGTGTTCCAACATTGTTCATCGGGTTTTGAACTTCAATGTACAGAAGTTGACGTATTCCTCGTTCCGTTTCCATGACAGTTACTGGTACGTTAACGGTTTCGGTGACGGTACCGGTACCGGTCGCGGTTACGGTCGCGTTACCGTATGTGCACGCACACACCTGTACAGACGTTAAAACCCGTTAAATACAGGTTTGGTACTTACGGATACACATGACCGTTGATTCTGCAACTGAAGTGCGGGTACACTATTTTACACAGTAAACGCGAGCGAATCGGTTTCGGAGTGCAACTGAGGGGGAATCTAAAAGGAGCGTCGTCTCAAGGAGACGTAACAACCGCGTCCAACTTCCGACCATCATGGGAAAGACGTCACGACGTCCCGACCGGCCCTTGACTTCCTCCTGGAGGTAGAGCTTGTTTGATGTTGACCATGCCAAGAAGACATTGGTTGGCAAGAGGACTTGTTTCCGGTGTGAACGGAGTGGTTGGTGTCCAGATTGGCTTGTCGGTCGCCTCGGTTGCTCGTAGTCAACTAGTTCCATTCGGAGGAACCCCTTCATTCAATTCTCATGCGTCAGAGGCAACCCCCAAGTGCCAGTATGAAGAAGCTGTCAAGAGCTACCTGACAAGGATTTACCGATACGAGCACTCCCATAATAAGAATAAGGATCTGTCGTTGCAGAGTAGAGGTCTTACTGTGAAGCTCGCAGACGGGGTTACGTGGCAAGACCCCAAATGCACTTTTCGGGGTCTCCAAGAGGTCCGACAAGCCTTTTGTTTTCCTGTGGAACTGGCAGATGCACCACTGTGTGTCAACGTAGACGCATCGGAAGGAGGAGACAACATTGTCTTGACCTATACATTGTCGTACAACAACAACCAATGCCAATCCCTCTTGAGCGTGTGGGTCAAAAAAGTTCCAAAAAAGGACTCTCTTCAAATGGCGGAGATTGTCATAACCAAGATGGAGGAACAATGGAATGGGATGCCCTTGCTGCGATCATTGCCTTTCCGGACTGTACGACGCATCAATGGACTTGCTGCCTATCATGCAAGTCTTGGGTTGGGTTGGTAGACTAGTCTATCAGTGCCTTCCAACAGAAAGAAGTTGGATCTTTTGCCTTTCAAAGTACCGTGATGTACCTCTTCTTGCTCTATTCAAAGACCGCCATGATCCCAAGGCGCTGGCTGGCGCCGCACGCAGTTAACGTCTGAGAGTGGAGTTGTCCAAATCCAAGCGCGATCTTTTCTTATACTGTATAGCGTGGAATTACTGAAAATTTCAGCCACCGTGGACGCCGGTACTATAGCAACAGCACCCAGTGCCATGTCAGTGATGCTATTCCATTCCACGCTGCCTTTGCATACAGGAGAGATAAGATTTCGCTGCAGTCACTGTTTGCTCTCTCTCTCTCTCATCTTGGAAGATACGGAAATCTGTTACAGTTGATTGAAAGTCTCGTGAAGGGAATCAAGGGCGACGATGAGACGAGGAGGTTACTCCAACCGAAACAGATCTTCTGGCAGGCCAGACAATTGGAAGAAGCGAAGTGTATTTACCAAGCTCCTCAAAGACGAAAATGCGGATATGCGGGACACCTACCACGCGCGGAGGTTCCTGGAAGGAATGGAAACATTCGAGTCCAAAGCAGAGCTGCTGTCGGAACTGGACAATCCTAGAAATGAAGGGAAACGGCGGCTTCGAGACCTCTTGTCCTTTATCAACTCTTCAGAAGATGTGGAGGAATTGCTCATTCCTCTTTTGGGGCATGTGATGAATCAGGAAACACAGAGACCAGTCTATCGACCACTGTTGAACAAGATGCTGCTCGAAATCTATCACACACCGCTCCTTATGCATGTCATTGACGAGAACTGTGTCGTGGAACAACTCAGCGGCACATCTGCCAATCAGTTCTGTTCGTTCTTGAGGACCATCACCAAAGCATTCATGGAACCAAGAAAATGCCAGACGGTCCAGAATCTGGCAAAAGGACTACGTGAAAGAGGCGATGTTGATGAAGCGAAGCGCTTGTGTGCTCTCCTGCTCCTGGACGAACGAGAGGAGGGCGAGTTGCATCTGACACCAAAGGACAACAGGATGAACCGCAACAAGCCAAAGGGTGTGGCATGTTGGGTGACGGACTTGGAGCCACCCGGTGGGCGCCATGACAATGATCATCTGAACTATAGAGACATCCGCATCGTGCCGACTGTCGCAGAGTTGGCATGCGAAGATAAGCCCTACCTGCCATTGGCGAGTGGCGAAAACAACTTTATCAACGACCCTGTAGCAGCGCTACTGGATCGGAACTTTCGCCTACTTCGAGAAGATGCTGTGAGTTCCATGAGGACCAACATTGCCGAATCCGAAACCAAATGCTGGAAGAACGCCAGGATTGTCGACATTCACGTATCTTCCAAAAAACCGAGGTGGTCGGTTTTCTTTGTCATTCAGTGTGACAGTAGATCTGGTGGGGCATCCAATTGGAAACGTTTGAGAGCCTTCATGCATGGTTCTGTGGTGGCCCTCTGTCGGGGCGGCCGGCCCGTTCGAATGGGAACTGTCGCGTTGCGCGAGGATTCTATCAGAGGGGAGTGGTTGAACGACCCAAACGGACCGAGGATCGGCGTCTTGTTTGAGTCACAAGAAGAGTTCCGCGATTCAATAGAGGAAATGGTCAAGAATTGTGCGTGGAATGACAATTACTGCAAGTCGATGGCAGAGCTTTCAGATGTTGGGCGGAACGATCCTTACCGCAATGTACTGGACGAGCGGATCCAAGTGTGTGCGGCCCAGATGGAAACGTATGACTTGGTGGAAGTCTCAAAGTCTTTCTTTGCGTACCAGCCCATTCTGAGAACGCTGCAAGGGATGGATTCGCTCCCGTTGTCGCATGAACTGACAGGTGCTGGCATTGCTTCACAAAAACCAGCGTATCTACCGGAAGAGATTACGCTGCCCGAAAAGGACTTTGGTGGCGTGCTGTGCGACTTGAGCAACTTTTCTGTGGACAATATAGTGGAGCAAACGACACTCGACAAGTCTCAAGCAGAGGCACTCAAACATACTTTGACTTCCAGCGTGGTCTTGACGCAAGGTCCGCCAGGTACGAAGCAGCGTCTGATGCAGTGGTGTTGATATTGTTGTTCAGGTTGGCTTCTTATTCTCAACCATGATGTTCTTTTTCAGGAACTGGGAAGACTTTCATCGGAGCCTTGGTAGCACGGATCATACGAGAGAATACCGATGAGTCTATTCTCTGTGTGTGCCACACGAATCACGCCCTTGATCAATTCCTGGAACACTTACTGTCCATGGGAGAGACCCGCATTGTGCGGATGGGAGGGCGATCTAAATCTGACAAACTTTCTCGTTATCAGCTGAAAGACCTTGCAAGGTCAAAGTCTCAGAACAGTACCAGTTGTCAAAAGCGTATCAAACAGGTGCATGCTCACCTTTACCAAGTCAAAGAAAGCATCGAAGAGATCATTGATATTCTCAAGACCCCCCTTGGTTGGAGGCAGCCATCAGGTGGTATGGAGGAGTATCTGGTGCTTGAAGCACCAAAGGTGTACGAGTTCTTCAGAGTTCCGACTGGACCCGATGATGGACAGTATAATGTGGTGGGCCGGAAGGGCAAAAAACTCAGTAGAGACTTCCTTTGGAACTGTTGGAAGCAGGGCGAAGGTTTTCCTTTGTGGTTGGAGCCGCACATGTCAATCAATCAAAATCTGATGAAGGAGTTCTATGCTTTTTGGAATCTGACGTTGAACCAGCGTGCAAAGCTGATCGACGAATGGAGGCGCGACATTATGGGGTCCCATTGTGACTGCGTGGCCGATTTCATGGAGGACTTCAGCCTTCATGCAGAGGAGGACAAGACTCTCTGTCGCGAGGCAGAGCTCGAAATCTTACGCTCAGCAAGGGTTATTGGTGCTACTACAGCGGGAGCTGCGGTTAACCACGACATTCTATCAGCAAAAGCAGCGGGCGTAATAGTAGTCGAAGAGGCTGGAGAAGTGTTGGAATCCCATGTGCTGACGGCTCTTGCGGGGGGCACAAGCGAAGGACACAGCAGCAAGCACCTTATCTTGATTGGCGATCACAAACAGCTGCCCCCGAAGGTCGAGAACTACGATTTGACAACAACGTCTGGGAACGGACTGAACCTGGATTGTTCCCTTTTTGAAAGGTTGATTCTCGGTGGTCGACCATCTGCAGCATTGGCAGTACAACATCGAATGAGACCTACCATATCCGCGTTGATTCGAAGTCAGACATATCCGTTGTTGCGGGATCACGAATCGGTCTCCGGCTATCCCGATGTCAAGGGCGTGAGCGAAAACCTCTTGTTCATTGATCACAACATACCAGAGGACGGCGCTGACGAGGATAACACAACAACAAAATCCAACGACTACGAGGCCAACCTGTGTGTGGAGATTGTTCGCTTCCTCCTTCTGCAAGGTTACAGGACTGACCAACTGGTTGTTCTGACGCCCTACTTGGGCCAGTTACTCTCGATAATGAATAAGCTGAAAAGCATCCGTGACGTTGAGGCCGTTGTAAGCGACCGCGATATTGAGGAGTTGGACGAGCTCGAGGCGGAAGGAAACAGTCAGAGTCCAAGCCAATCATTCGCTACTTCATCATCGGAAAGGGAAAAGAAAGGCGTTCGGTGCTCGTCGATAGACAACTACCAGGGCGAAGAATCCGATATTGTTGTCATATCACGTAAGTGCTTTCTCTGTTAATTGCTTGCAACATTTCTCATTGCACGCCAGAAACAATACTCACCGTGATACCTCTTGCAGTTGTCCGTTCGAACAAACAGGGCAACATTGGATTTATGAAGGAGAGGCAGAGAGTGAATGTGCTGCTTTCTCGGGCGCGTCATGGCATGTTTCTTGTTGGAAACTCATCTACATTGCGAAGTTCAGGGAAAGGAAGCGCTGTCTGGACCCCAATCCTCGAACAGCTGACAGTCGCAGGGCGCGTGACGAAAGGGCTGCCAACAATCTGTCAACTGCATCCAAACGACGAACCAATCGAGCTCTGTCACCCTAAGGAGTTTCGAGGTTACCGACCGAATGGTGGCTGCTTGCGTCAATGTACATATAGGTTGAACTGCGGTCATGTGTGTGGAATGATGTGTCATCCAACAGATCGAACCCATGATGCTGCACAAAGAAATTGTTGCGAGCCCTGCAGACGATTCCCTCCAAAGTGCACTCGAAATCACCCTTGTCCCAAGCTGTGCCGTGATGATTGTGGCCCTTGCCTAGCAAGTGTGTATTCTGTGCCGTTGACTTGCGGGCACATAGCAGCAGAGGCAAGATGCCACGATGTGCGATCTCCAGAAGCAATCGAACATTTCTCCACTAGATGCCAAGTGAAAGTTACCCATGAGTTCCGCTGCGGCCACGTGTCCGAGACCCCGTGCTCAAACACAAAGTCGACTCAACCTCTATGCCCCGAACCTTGTGGCATTGTTTTGAAATGCGGGCACGCATGTAGCAGCAGGTAGGTCATGACTTGTCACAGACTTTGGAGCTCCGTCATCAATAATTACTTGTCTGACATGGTACGGGGCGCCTGCTTTTTGCCCGTACAGGTGCGGCAAGTGCAACGGTGAACATCAATGCGGTCTTAAATGTGAAAGATTATTGTTCTGCGGGCACCAATGCGACCGTCCGTGCCACGAGGGCTCGAAGTGCCCACCCTGCAAGAAACCATGTGGCTCAAGATGCAGCCATTCGTCGTGTCCACGGAAATGTGAATTTCCAGTAAGTTTCGTGATACAGCGTTCTTGATGCCTTCGTTCTCTGCTTCTCTAAGCAAGCACTATCTTTTGTGGCAGTGTCCTTCATGTGTGGAACGCTGCGATTGGCAATGCATCCACCAAGGTCAATGCCCTCTCGTTTGTGGTGCTCCATGCGCCCGCCTTCCCTGCAATGAGGTGAGACGCGACCACAAAGAATTGCCATTTGTTATTTTTTGGTTGAGTCTAACCAGCTTCTCGTGTGATCACAAGCGATGCGTTAAAATCCTGTCGTGCGGCCACCAATGCCCTTCGGTTTGTGGCGAAGATTGTCCCGACTCATCCTTTTGCCAACAGTGCGGTGCAAACAAGCACTTGAATCAGGTTGTAGACATGATCAGTCTGTCAACATACGGAGAGCATGACCCAAGCGAGGACCCTTTGATCTTTCTGCCTTGTGGGCACTTTTACACTATGTCGACCATGGATGGTGTGATAGATATAGGCAAAGTCTACCAGATGAACAAAGAAGGATCCTTTGTTGGTCTTGCACCTCGTGGAAACGACATCAGCGAGAAAGTCCAAACGTGCCCTGACTGTCGCTCTATTATTCATTCTGTGCGTCGCTACGGACGTGTATTACGACTTGTTGAGCTGCGTGGACTTGAGCGAAAGCACTTGGCAAGGGCCGATCGAGCATTGGAAGCGAATGAGCAGCGGATTCGAGCAACCCTGACGAGAGAGGTGCAGTACGACCACGCAGCTGCGAGTGAACAACAACAAATGCTCGGGCACTTGAACAAGCTGGAAGATATGATTCGGAAGAGTCCGATGAATAGGGTCTTTCAAGCCTGTGGAGGATCGAACCTTGTCGAGTCGGTTGCGCCACCCACGAAGCCATTGATACGATGCTTTCAGCTCCGCGCTCTTGTGTACGACCACTGGGCCACGCATTTTGATGATGACAACTTTCGTGGTGCGAAGAAAGCTTATCTCGAAGCCATGAAGATTGCAGATGGAAGCACCAGTCTTAGATCGGGTGCGCAGATTAGGTTGTCACTGGCAAAGCTCATTCTCAAGTATTGTGACGATGTGGAGACGATTCGCAAGGATGTCAATGCAATGCTGGACTGGGTCCAGAAGGAGTCTCAGCTACACGCAGCGCACGAGATTGTACTGGATGCCCAGAAGCTGAAGCTGGAGATCAGTCAGCGTAATGATACGAAGACGCTCCGTTCTATCATGTCGGCAATGAACAAAATGGATGGCTACGATTATGGAGGGTCAGCGTCGTCTCACTGGTATGAGTGCCCCAATGGCCATCCCTATTTCATCGGTGAGTGTGGTGGAGCCATGCAAACAGCCCGTTGCATCGAATGTGGCGCAACTGTTGGTGGCGCTAGTCACCATCTGATCAGCGACAACCGGAGCGTTGGTGGAGTGTACCGTGATGCTCTTTCGCGATAGCTGCATGGTTTTTCTCACTACCATCTGTGACCTACGAGGATTCCACCCATCGAGTGACGAGTCTAATCCAATCGCTACGGCTGCAGACTGCGGTTGTCTTTGGCCTTTGACCCATTCAGCCCAGCATCAGCAGTAGAACCAGCAGTTACAAGGTGCCATGGGTGCCATGAAGCCAGGTAGACGCCAAACGCGGCCATGCAGTCCTAGCTCAACTGATTATATTTCAACTGGCCCCTTGTCCATCTACATGCCGGTAGCTAGCTAGTAGATCTACATGTAGTTCGTCTCCCAAACCTGGCCATCGCTGGTTCCGTAGATCACAGCTAGCTGGTTCCAGCTACAGACTACTCCAGTGACTCCAGTAGGAGCTGGTTTGTACTGGTTCGGTTCATTATGACCAATGACCAATGGATCCAACAGTGGTTCGCAGCCACTTATCGTTCGCGTGTTCATAGGACGCGAATAAATGGTCATTTTACAGCATTTGGGGGCTTCGGTTGAGACAAAAAAACCGGCATCAACGGGAATAAAAATGAGAGGTTGCCGCAGCCATGCATGCACCTCTCACAAATCTGCAGCAGACCAAAACTCCGAACAACCGCAAAACAACTAACTCGAGACATTCTAGTACACTGCCACCATGAAGATCCCTCTTCGCATAGATCCCATCAGGATTTCTCTGCGAGATCAAAGTAAAGGATTAAAGATTAACCACCAAACCTTTGTCTTTCATCATGAGGGAGAGAATGCTCTAAAGTTTCAAGATTGCTATGATCTAGGAGCCAAGCTTCGGACATTTAGGGATGTCTACAAATGCACTCATAAGGCAACCAAGACAGAACGCTCGGTCAAGATACTAGGACGTGAAACCATTGACAGGGAAACCTTTCTGGGAAAGCTTGCGATCCTCAAGAAAATGGACCATCCCAACCTAGTTCATGTGTTCGAATCCTTCGAAGATGGTAGCAACTATTATGTGGTCACTGAGAGCATGGCCCATGACAGTCTCTATGATGCTATCTCAACGAAACGGGAAGCTGGTGTGGCTTTTGGGAAGCCACACGTGGCTCAGATCTTGCTGACACTATTGGAATGCCTCAACTACTGTCATTCACACAATGTCATCCATGGGAATATCCAGCCCAAGAACATTCTGGTTCCCACCGGAATGGGCTTTGATAAGCTACTTGTGGTCAACTTTTTTGATTCTTCTGTCAGCCTTGAAAAGCGACGGTCATCAGGGGCAAGGGCTGGAGACAGCAGTGATGATGACAGCACGGATGGAACTTCTGCCGGTATGGGACGCACCTCAAAACGAAAGACTCGTTTTGCCGCACCAGAAGCCGGTGCTGATGGAGGCACACACACCAAGTCAGACATTTGGTCCTGTGGAGTGATTGGATACCACCTGCTGACTGGGAAATATCCATTTGAAAAGCCATCGGATAGCCGAAAGCCAATTTCTCGGAAGGCATGGAAAGGTATGGACCCTGAGGCGCAGGAATTCCTACGGGAGCTGCTGGCCTTTCGCCCATCAGATCGTCCACCTGCCTCAGAAGCATATGATGCTGACTGGTTGGCTTTGGCCAAGTCAGTGGAAGCCAAGGTTGATTCGGCCATGCAGGATGAAGTCATGAAATCTCTAAGCAAATTCAGCAAGAAGGACAAGCTCCAGCAGGCAGTCAGTGCCTACATTGCCACCCATCTTTTGGCCAAGATTGACAAGGAAAAATGGGATGAGATCTATAGGCACAGTGACCGGAACAGTGATGGTGTCATTTCTAAGAAGGAGCTACTGGACGGGTTTGCCAAGGCTGGGATTCGTATCCCACGCAATGAGATGGATGAGCTCTTTGTGCGGTTGGATATGGATGGTGAGTTTTTCTTCTTCTCGAGAACAAAAGCTGCTGTGGCTACTGCATTGTCTGACCCCTCCCCTTCCTTCTCCCTTCCTTCTCTATACAGGCAATGGTGTCATTGACTACTCAGAGTTCTTGGCAATGCAGGGTGACCTTGTTTGCCAACGTGACAAGTTGCGAGCAGCCTTTGATGCCTTTGATACGGATGGAAATGGGTACATTGAAAAGGAAGACTTGCAAGTGATTTTCCAAAGTCCTGGGGAAAAGGTTATCTCCAAGTCAACAGCCAAAGCCATGCTCAAGAGTGCAGACCAGGATGGTGATGGAAAGCTGTCATTTGAAGAGTTTGTGGTTATGATGGGGAACCATTGATAATTTAGCGATGGCTTGTGATACATGTTGCGCGGCGATGGCTACGCTGTAAAGGCCCTGTGTGTACAGAGAGGCAGGATGACCCTCCAGAAATTTGAATGTTATTTATTTTTTGACCATGGTTGTGACGGATGGCCGTGATTGGGCAAGCACGTGATGCTGCCGTCGAGGCGAAATGAGAAAATCTTGTGCATGCTAGATGCCTTACCAAGTACCGGTGTGGCGAGCTAAATGATAAGACTTCCCTACTCTAAAGCTTACTTATTCCTAAGTAGCAGCCCCATCTTATCCGTGATGACAGGTGTGCCAGCAGACCAGATCGTCCCATGAGCCGAAGTACGCTCCAACTTCGTCCCAAACTCCGAGTCCAAAGAGCTACCCTGCAGGGATGGAGCTGGTGGCCTCTCGCCCACTCACTCCAAGGTTGATCATGGTCTCTGCAGCTACAGCAGCTTCGCAGGCTAGCTACGGATCCGGAGAGTGTACGGGTACATAGATAGTACTTTGACTGTGTGGCATACGGTACCGCTGTACCGGTCAATAGCTCTGAGATTTGGGTGATTGCTGTGGGTACCGTACATGTACGAAATGAGCAGAAGCACTGACAACGCAGTGGACGCCTTCAGAGTTGATGCATTCTATTCTTTGTAGGCCAAACCCGATCTTATGCATACTGGTACGTACCATACTGACTGCACTTCAAAGCAAGTACGATACCAACCCCCACGTTCACACCAGCCTCATGAACCAGGACCCTACTTTGAGACGCAGCAATGCACTGAGCCAAGCAGCAAGCAGAAGCCACCGGCACACCGGCACACAACAAGCAACGATCACAACGCACACATGGGCCCTTCTAAAATGAAGAATGATGTTCCGGTGGTAGCTCCAGTTGTACTGGTAAACGTTTACATATCTGAGCCCCAAATCCGACACTTCTCAGAGTACTCCAGAGTCCAGAGTTATACGAGTAGGCTAGGTCACAGTCTGCATGCAGCATGCAGTGTGAAGCGTGTGAAGGTGGTGATGTACCGGTCGTTGATGGATGATGAGCCAGGGAGGGAATTTAGTACCGGTACCGGTACCAGTACATACAATGCCATGTCATGTCGGAGAATGGGAACGTGATGAGGACCACAACGACCAGGTCGAGGTCCCGGCCTTGGTTGGTAATTACTGCAGTAATTCCTGGTTACTGGTTACTTACTGTACTTTTACTGCCTTTATTGGCCAGTAGTTACTGCAGTCAGTAATTCCTGGCAGTAATAAATCTGCCAATTCAACAGTAATTGACAGTAAATGACAGTAAAAGCACAGTATTCTCCCTATTTTACTGCAATTACTGTGATTTACTGCCTTCAAATGGCTTTAAATTACTGTACCTGATTACTGCTACTGAGGAATTACTGCATTACTGCCATTACTGCTACTGTTTGGCCCCTCCAGTCAGTAATCAGTAAACAGTAAATACCAACCAAGGTCCCGGCGGCAACATGTGGAAGTGTACATGTAAGAGATGTTTCCCTTGGCAGAATTCTGGCATGTGCCCTCTTTTTTTTGAGTCACTAGAGGCACCAATCTAAATCCTGGGGCTTATGTCACCAATTCAGCTGTACTGGTCCAGGTCCCACATCCCACACCCCAGCAACAGAATTGAATGTCAAGGATGCAAGGGCAGACACGCCTTCTTTCATTTTTCTTTGCTTTTTCAGCATCTTCATGAACGGCTTTCTTCGGCGAGCTCACAACTCAAAAGCAACTGAACGTATCAAAAAAGAGGACTCCGTGATACAAATAAATCATCTACTCGAGTATTGAGTATTATTAAAGTACGCCAGATGAAAATCGCTCTCGTTGCTCCAACCATGAAGCTCCCAATTTCCCTGTCAGGGAAAGCAAAGGAGGTAAATATTAACAACCAAACCTTTGTCTTTCATCATGAGGGAGAAAATGCTCCAAACTTTCAAGATTGCTATGAGCTTGGTGCCAAGCTTCGTCCCTTTCGGGATGTCTACAAGTGCACTCATAAGGCATCCAAGGAACAGCGTTCAGTCAAAATTCTTGGGAAAATGACCATTGATAAGGAGACCTTTCTGGGAAAGCTTGCAATCCTCAAGAAAATGGACCATCCAAACCTGGTTCATGTCTTGGAATCCTACGAAGATGACATCAACTACTTTGTTGTTGGTGAGAATATGGCCCATGATAGTCTCTATGATTCCATCTCAAAGAAACGGGAAGCTGGTGAGGCTTTTGGGAAGCCACATGTGGCTCAGATCTTGCTAACTCTGTTGGAATGCATGATCTACTGCCATTCGAATAACATCGTCCACGGCAATATCCAACCCAAGAACATTCTAATTCCTGAAGGCTCGGGCTTTGATAAGCTACTTGTGGTCAATTTTTTTGATTCTTCCGTCAGCATTGGAAGGACTGGATCAAAAGGTGCCAAGGCTGTGGCCGGAGACAGCAGTGACGAGGAGGATAATGCTGCGGATGTGGGGCGCATCGCTAAGAAAAAGACTCGGTTTGCTGCACCAGAAGCCAGTGCAAATGGAGGTACCAGCACCAAGTCTGATATTTGGTCCTGTGGTGTGATTGGATTTCATCTCCTGACTGGGAAATATCCTTTTGAAAAGCCCTCAGATAGCAGCAAGGCAATTTATCACAAGGCGTTGAAGCGTCTTGAACCAGAGGCACAAGAATTGCTGAAGGAGTTGCTTACCTACAATCCTCCTGATCGTCCGACTGCCGCGGAAGCGTACGATGCTGACTGGTTGGCTGTGGCCAAGTCAGTGGAAGCCAAGGTTGATTCGGCCATGCAGGATGAAGTCATGAAATCACTGAGCCAGTTTAGCAAAAAGGACAAGCTCCAGCAGGCAGTCAGTGCCTTCATTGCCACCCATCTTTTGGCCAAGATTGACAAAGAAAAATGGGATGAGATCTATAGGCACAGCGACCGTAACAGCGATGGTGTCATTTCTAAAAAGGAGCTACTGGATGGGTTTGCCAAAGCTGGGATCCGTATCCCACGCAATGAGATGGATGAGCTCTTTGTGCGGTTGGATATGGATGGTGAGCTTTGCTGTCTTGAAAACAAATTCTGTCCTGGCCATTGCAGTGTCTGATTTCCTCCCTGCTTCTTTGCTCTTCACAAACCAGGAAATGGCGTGGTTGATTACAGTGAATTCTTGGCTTTGCAAGGTGACCTTGTTTGCCAACGGGACAAGTTGCAAGCAGCCTTTGATGCCTTTGATACGGATGGAAATGGGTACATTGAAAAAGAAGACTTGCAGGTTATTTTCCACAGCCCAGGAGAAAAGGTTATCTCAAAGGCCACGGCTAAAGCCATGCTCAAGAGTGCAGACCAGGATGGGGATGGTCGACTGGTAAGTGCTAGTAGTAATCTATGTCATGGCCATAACTATCCGCAGCATTGCCGCTCATTGATCGACGTTTCTTGTGCCTCCCAGTCATTTGAAGAGTTTGTGGATATGATGGTGAAACAGTAAGACACGACAACAGCTGAAGATGAAATGGCGTGGGACATTGCTGCCTGCGTATTATGCATGCTCTATTTGTTTGTTTGCGTGCATGGTCTGTGAGGCGATGATTGCCCGTTGAAGCGAAGGTGTCAAGAGACTGGGAATCATCGGTGGAAGGAAACTGCGTTATTGAAGCGGAATCAAAATAATCTAAGATAAATCGCAAGGAAATGAGAGCTCGCCCCTACTGGCAACCAGGACGGATGCGGACAGCATTCCAGATTGCTTCTTCGTTTCGTTTGAGGGCTATTGTAGCCAGGGGTCACTCGACTTCCATGGCAGCGAACCGTGGAAAGTTTCCACGAAGTGCTTCTCTTCCATACGGTACCCTCTTCCGTTGATGATTGACGCGACGAAGCCAGTCTCCCGAAACTGTATACCGGCAGCCGCAACTAGCTAGCTAGTGGCGGGGCCAATAGCACCCCCATCAGGCTCTCTATGCCTTCTCCTGTCGTTGTCGCCGTTGCTGTTCATAGATTTGTAGCCGTGCATAGGCAGTGGATAAAAATGGCGTCGCAATGTCCCGCTGGGCAGCTCGACGAATCAAATCTCCCAGGATATGGTCGGCTTCGGTAGGATTGCCATTTTGCATGTCTCGGGCCATGGAGGCTCGTACGATGGACTTGGTATCTCCCAGAACTCGTTGAAAGATTTTCTCCTGTTGCTCGGCGTCGGGTTCCTTTCCCATCCAAGAGGTGGCCACCTGGTTGCATTCTCGATACACGCCTTGAATGTAGGAGGCACCTCCCGTGACACTGTGGATTTCACCAATGGTTGCGTCCAACAAACAGGTAGCAGCACCCAGTGTGGCCAAGAAGGTCCACTTTTCCCACATTTTGGCATAAATATCGGGGCTGACATTGGCGTCGATTCCTGCATCTTTCATGAGCTGGATTAATGCTTGCAGTACCCCTTCCTTTCCGGATGTTTGTGGCGTAAGGGCACTGTCGTGGCTGTCCTTGTTTGCATCCGGCGGTGGTAATAGTATTCCCGCCACGATAAACTGAGATTCCGTCATTTTCTTGATTGTGCCATCCGGGGTCAGCGTAGCTACAATGCCGCATGTTCCACCCCACACAATGGCGTCTGGAAAGCTTTGTTGAATGTCATCCAAATGGGCCATGCCGTTCAGGAGCGGCAAAATGGCAACTTGCGGGGAACAAAAGGGGGCGACGGCTTGGAGAGCACCTGCCAAACCATATGACTTGCACGTCAAGATGATAACGTCAAAACTTTCTGTGCTCTCTCCATCATCATCCGATGTGATCCATTGGACGTTGGAAATTGTGTTGATTTGACCATTATTGTTTTCAATTCTCAGCCCATCTCGAGTCAGTTGCTCTCCACGACCTGGTCGAACCAAGAATGTAACGTTGGCGCCCTGCTGGACTAATTTCCCGCCAAAGTAGCCTCCCACGGCACCACAGCCCAAGATCAGTATCTTCATTGCGTGCTTTACTTTCGCAAATCGAAGTAAACAGAAGAAGAAAAGGCCACCACTGCTGTCTGGTTGGGATGTTGGGATAGTAATAAGTAAATAAATACTAAAAAGATACGTTAAGGAGCGAGGGGGGCGAGGCTAGGCAAAGCAGTGGCTGCGGTGGTGGGTGGCTGGTGTGGTGGGCATACGGGGAGAGCAATGAGGACGCGAGCAGGGCAAAACAAGGGGGGCAGGGAAGGGGGTGCATGGAGGAAAACCAGGAAGGACAAGGGAGCAAAATTAGCGGAAGAGTGCAAGTGCACCATCGGCATCCCAGAGAGAACGACGGTAGCTCATTGTGCCAGCAGGGACACGAGAGCCACGCATGCAGAGGTGGCGGGCCCGAAGAATAGCTAGGCTGAGCCGAGCATTAACGTAGCCACGCACCACTGAGTAAGGGCGTTCCCACTTTGCAGCGAGCAAAGCGGAAATACGTTTCGCGAGTGCCTCAGCTTCGGGATAGTGGTTCTGTTCGAAAGGGGTTTGTCTCCAATGCAATGACGTGTTCGGTTGTTTAGGTTTAGAGTTAATTGCTTCGAAGTCCTTCCGTCCACATTTTCACAGACCCTTGCTATTCCACTACATGTACATGTAGATTAGCTAGCTAGCTAGAGCTAGACTGGTGTAATCCCATAGTAATCTATATATATGCACAACCCTGTCGCTCTCGACCTTCACTGCTCGCTACGATGCTGCCCACCCACATCATGCCGGAAGTGGGGATTGGCACACAGGAATTTGTCCAATGGTGCCCCCACCGGCAAAAACACGCTCCGGTGGCGCACCATGGCATTATAAATGCAATTGCTGCCCTTCTGAATTGCTGTGTTGCTATTTGGGCTAGTTTCTTTTTTATGAGCAATGCGATGTATTTTGTTCCCAGATTCGATTCACGCCACAACCCAAAGCTGGATAAAGTTCACGGGCTTTTTCAAAACGGGACTCCCCGGGATATGCATAACGTGGCGGGGACAATTGTCGTCGTCGCAGGCGACAGGATCAATGATCGAATTCACCCTCACTTAGAAAATTAGACTCTTATTATTATAACCGTGGCTCCACCAAATAAAATCGAGCGTTCGATTTGGGCCCTCCCACTGTGTCGTTAAAGCCCAAGTCCAAGACGATGCTCCATTCCGACACGCCGTGGTTCAAGGAAACCGATGGATTGTGTTCGGCATACCCCTTGACTTTGTAGTGGATTGGCTTGTCCCCATAAACATATTTGGAATACCCCATGCGCTTGCTGTCGTGGCGTCCTAAGCAATGAGTAATGAAACCCCGGACTCCGCACAAATGAGGAACCTTGTGTAGAGTATCGACGAATGTCAAGTCTTGTCGTCGTCGTGGTGTACGGGTGTGGTGGTGGTTGTCGTCTTCAGCTGTCGCCATGGAGAGCCGAAAAAATGGAGACTGATCACTCGACCGTCGATATCGACAGCCTCCTGGCAGTCCCTTTTGGAAATACTTTTTGTTCTTTGGATCTTTCAGTTTCTTGTTGGGGTTGTACTGATATGCCTCTGCGTCGTGATGTGGCCAGAGGTGATCGGTGTAGTGGTGACCGGGATTGTCGTTCCATTGCAGGTGCTTGGGATTATCTCGTGAATAGAGTTTGGCAACACGGGAGGACGATCCTTCCTCGGGAGGTCCCACGGCGATGGTCAAAAAGAACAGGCTGCTATAAAAGACGCCAACATAGAGACCAGGACAAAAGGGGTCCTTTAGGAAATTTGGGAGGGGATAGGCGATTGCGATGATTTGTTGGGTCAGTTCGGGGGAGAGCCGTTCCAGGATGTTCGCAACAGCAGTGCTGTAGTCGGATTCCTCTCCCTCTGAGTTTTGGGTTGCGCGGCCTTTCTGGCAAAGTTCCAAACAAAGAGCCAGAGTCTGTCGGCACGTCTTCGAACCGTAGCCGCCTTTGCGCTGAAACGCCTGTCTCACGCGCTCAAGGCTTGGTTCCTTTGATGGCTGATGATGGGGCGCTTCCTCTGGCATCTTTTCAATTGGTTGAGGGAGATGTTCAGATGTCTTTACCAACGCCCTGTACCGAGGATGCAACGATGCAACGTTTGGATCTTGTGTAGATCTTTTAGTATCACGTCTGACTCTAAACCCCATCCCTATTGAATCTAAAATCAAACCTACCCCGAGAATTCAAACACGACTAGATAGGTTACGATTTAAGGGACGATTCTTTTAAGGGACGATTTAAGGGACGATATAAAAGACGATGTACATGTACCACTAAGGGACGATTTAAGGGACGATTCACTCGTAAGGGACGATTTAAGGGACGATTTAGGGGACGAATTAATGAACAGTTTCAGACACGACTAATTCTCGTGATCTTCCATGCGACTTCTGGCTCCGTGCCCCTGAAGAGTGCTCGAGTGTCTTTGCAACAAAAGGGAATGAGACGCTGCCAGGAATCATGAACAGACCTTGAGGCCTTGAGCGGCTACCGGTACAGTCGTAAACGTGCTAAGTTCATTCTTTCTCATTCATCAATCCAACAAGGAGGCTCTTTGGGCAGTCTTGGTCCACCGTCGGGTTTGAGAGCCAACTGCACAGACTGAAACAATCAAAAGTGTTGACAAAAACAATGCGAATGATTGAAATTCGCTCATTCCGTCAAACGAGTTACGAGTGACAGTCGAGTCGTACAACTGCGGTAGTGGTACCTCGACTGGTACCACCCCAACAACACCTAGCCGCTGAGTCGAGTCGAGTCCACTCAAACCGTGATGTCGCTTTTTTTTCGCCTCTGCTGCAGGTGGAAACCGTCCTACCAGTAATCCTGCGCCAAGTGAATAGTTAGTTGAGCTACCGGTAGTCGCTAGCTACCGTATTATACCGGTAGTACGGTAGCAGTACGGTGACGGTTGTACCGGTTCTGTGTTGCGCTTCGGAGGCAAAAACGCACCAAAGATTTACCAGAAAACATCACTTACTTTCTGTCCGAAATGCCTCAAATTAGGCTTCTGAATTCATCCAACTTAAATCTATTACACTGCACGGCCATTGCTTCAGAAACAAGAGCCCACAAGGAACCGGAAGCACTTCCGGTGAATTAAATGTTTGTACTCTTTGACAGAAGTGGGGCAAACGGAAGTGGAAATGGGATTGGTAGCTGTACTAGTACCAGTACCAGTGCTGGAACTTTGGTGTCGACTCTCTGAAGTGATCGTTGGCTCCGTTTTGCCGTTTTGCCGCTCGGCATACCAGTACGGCTGTACTTGCAGTCAGTCCGAAGGTGATGGCTGGTTGTGCTCTGTTAATTCATCGATCCCACAAAAAGTTAGATTGGCAAAAGAATAATCATGTTGGTCAATGCAAGCAACAAAGAGGAGCTCGATGGTGGGCTCAGTCCATCCTCCAGGTCGAAGTTCGACTACAATGGTAGAAAGTCAAGACGGTCGAGCGATGGGGTGGACGACAAGTACGGGAGAATCTCGAGCAAATTGTTTGCAGGAGTGAAGCAGCTCGCCGCCATGCCGAGAAATAGTAGTACTGGTGAGCTCAAAATCTGCAGCACGATATCACCGCGCCAAGAGCATCATGACGTTGCTTTGATGGGAGGCAAGATGCAAACCAAAACTTCCGATTTAGAGCTTTCGGATTGCATACAAAACCTGGTCAAGGCAGCCATGCAGAATCTTGAAGAGGTTCAGAAGGCACAAGCTGAAGGCCAAAAGAGCGGAGATCAGGAGAGCAGAGGTCAGGAGACACAATCTCAGTCTCCAAGCCGGAAAACTTCCAAGCCAAGCGAGAGGAAGAGAGAAGAGAGGAACAAGAAAGGAAACGATGGCGGGGCCAAGAGCAAGTCAATCAGGCGAAGCAAGAGTCACGGCCTGCATGACGAAGAAGCTCGTAAGAAAGGCATCAGGCGAAGTAAGAGCCATGACCTGCCGGACGAAGAAGCTCGTAATAAGAACATCATCAGGCAAAGTAAGAGCCGTGACCAGCTGGAAGAAGAAGCTAGTAAGAAAAACATGAGGCGAAGCAAGAGCCATGGCCTGCTGGAGGAACCTCGCAAGAAAGACATGCGACGTTCCAAATCAGAGGACACAAATCTGAACAAGCCTGGCTCAAGCAAAAAGCCCGAAGGAGGTACTCCTTCTCCTTCGTCAGCCAAGAGATTCCTTCGCCGAGTCAATCGAGGCTCGATTCAGAACACCCAGAGCACGCTCGAGGGGGACTCCAGTGCCACCAACACTCCCACCGGATGTAGCAAGCGTCCTACCAGGAGGGCGAGACCATCACCGGCAGGAACTCACACGTCTCGTATCACCCGAAGGCGTTCCGTCACAGCACTTTCTAGTCTTGTTGATGGCGGCGCACCAAACAGCAATGAGTCGGCAGGAACTCCGACGAGGCGCTGCTCAACCCGAAGACGTTCGGGCAGGGCACTTGGTGGTCTTGATGGCGGCACACCAAACAGCAATGGGGCCCCCAGACGACAACGCCGGACAGGCCATAGCGTGCTCAACAGTCAGATTCGTCAGTCGCTGGGGGGCACAGTGGTAGCAACAGTCCCCAACGTGCACGACAAGGACTTGGATGACGAAGAAGAAGACGACGACAAGATAGCTGCACCGGTGAGCGAGCAAGACCAAGACCTGGAGGACGAGGAAGATGAGGAAGATTGTGTTGTAGAGTCCGAAATTGTCTCATCTGGCATGAACGAAGGCCTATTCAAGCCTTACGCGGGCACTCCTACTACCAGCACGAAAGCATCTGAATCGAGCACGAAACTAGATCTGTCCTCGCTGGATTCGCTTCAACAGCGTTCTACCCATGGCATGCGCCCTACTTCTTATCATGGCCGTTTGTCGTCCAAGTTTCAAGAGCAACCCAAATCAATCTTGTCGCACTCCTCATCTTTTCAGGGGCGCAATGCGTCAGTGACATGGGCGGACCAAGAGGCGCTCACGGCAAGTTCTTTCCACGGAAAAGCGAACGCGACATGGAAGGATACTACTAGACGGACATCTTCAACAATCGGGAGCCGCCCGTTTAGTGGGATTGTCACTACAGCGGATGAACGGACAGTGCTCCGCAAGAATGGAGTCGTATTGCCAATGGTGCCGGGCGCATCAAGAAGCAATAGTCTGACGACAAAGACCGGGGTAGCTTCGAACGAGAGCCTGCTGTTTGTGCCCAAGGGCACGTTCGGGGATCTGAGCGATGGTAACGATTCGGATCTGGATGAGTACGATGAATTTGCCTAGTTGCCGAACTGCGAAGTTGCAGGCCACGAAAGAGACTAGCTAGCTAGATTGTAGAATGATATTAAAACTTGTAAAACTCATAGTGGACATCAGAAAGTTTGCCGTAGCAAACAAGGCCGTGGTTTCATTGGCTGCCTGGATCTAAACTAGTATTCGGTAGGTGGCTGCAAAAGAGCGCTTGGGATTCGATGGAGGCTTCGAGGGTGTCAAAGCCCTACCTATATTAATTAATAAGAAGCAAGTCGCTGGTACTGTACTTCCCCAGAAGACAAGACCAACTTTCCCTGAAACGCACACCACTACTTACAGAAGGGTTTACCAAAACAGTTCCTGGCTGCTGCAAGGCGGTATGGTTGCCACGGCAATATCTCTTTTGGTGGTAACGCGAAACGCGAAAGGTTGGTACCAGTAACGCGAAACGCGAAAGTGTAGGTATGCAACTGCCAACTGCTGTGCGTCCTTGATGGTTGGCTGATAGAAGACAAGACAAGAAGAAGCAAGTCTCTTGGTGCTTCCCCAGAAGACAAGAACAAACTTCCCCTCGACGCACCACTACTTACTGAAAGGTTTACTCTACCAAAGCAGTTGCTGCTGTGAAAGAAGGGTTGTAACGCGAAAGGGTTGACATCCCGCCAAGCAGCCGGGTGGCTGTATGCGACTGCGAACCGTTGGCCTTGATAGAAGAGGAAGCAAAGGCAATACGCCTCTAGCTAGCTACATACAGAAAGGTTTACCAAAACAGTTCCTGGCTACTGGGAAAGAAGGGTGCAAGGGTGAACATGCATCCTCCAAGTGCATGCAACTGCCAACTGTTGTTCTCAATAGAAGAGGAAGCAAGCATGTCTCTGGTGCCTGCTTCCCCAGAAGACAAGAACCGACCTTCAATGAAACGCAACACCACTACTTACTGAAAGGTTTGCCAAAACAGTTACTGTTGTGCTGCAACATGGTCTTGCCTTACTACTAGCTAGCTAGCAGGTCGTTCCGTACCGGTACCCGTCCCGATGTTTACAACAGTTTCGATGTCTTCCTTGCCTCAGCTCTTGCACGCTCACCAAACCAGAATTGCACAGTGTTCCGGTGGCTCGTCGACGGACGATATGCTTATATTATGTAAAAAACATCACAGCTTCACTGGCTACCGTAGCCAACCAGTAGTTGATGGTTGATGAGCAACGAGCAGCCACATGTATGTTTAATGTTTATAGTTTATAGTACATGATGGAGTATGTAAAAAGAAAGTAGGAGACTGGCTGCTATTTCAGCCCAGACCAACAATCGATTTACCATGCCCAGATGGATGGTCTCAGAGTCTCAGAGCAGTCTATAGAGTGGGTAGTGGGGTAAAATATTAATTTTAAGCAATCAAAATATCGCTTCATCCCCCAGCCTGTATCAGACAGCGTCTGAAACGATGGGAGACTTTAAATTCTTCCAAGTTCCAACCTTCCAAGTTCAAAGGCAAATCGTTTAATAAAGGCCAGTCATACCGGTACAGTGTCATACTACTGGATAGCGGTACATGCATGTACCACCGACCTGGAGTCGAGCCAATAAACCACTTTTACTTCAAGCCTCGCCAGTTACTACCAGAAGGCCAACACTTCCGATGGTATTTATTTAATTGACCTACTGGAATGAACCATCTTTCTTCTATCTTCCGTGTTGAGGGCAGTAGGGAGTTACGTTGCACTTTTTCAGTGGATGAAGGAGGCATGTCTGATCGTCCTTTCTGGTCTTTGAGCCTAAGACGAGGCACGTAGACACTGTTTTTCAATTATTGCCAATCGGAGTTCATGGTCATCCTTGGCTGTTCCTATCTAATAATAATTGAGCATTGTACGATCATCCACATGTATGTAGCTCTTGAAAGAATGCCAATGGGAAACAGTTTCAGAGCTGTTTCAGATGCTACGGTATCGGTACAGTTGCAACGGTACATAATATACATCGTCTAATAATTCGTTAGACGTTTGATACCGCCGTAACTTTTTAGATTATGGTTCATTCGTCTTAGTTTGGTGGATTGATAAAAGTCTCACAAACTAGACTAACTGGCTGCTACTGGTGCAACAAGACTTCCAGACTGCATCGTTGAAGAAGGTCCAGGTGCATAGATTGAAACTACCCATAGTTTCTAACGATAGCTCAAAGTTGTTTTAAAAGTTTGCAGACCATGAAGGTTGTCCCGCCGTCATCCCCCCAGGAGGTCGAAGCACCCAATCTATTTCGTATTTTTTCCAAGTCCAAGATCGTCGTCGACATGACGACACCCAAGCGACTCGGTAGTGCGCCCACTTTGAGCAAATATTCCGGCATTTCGAGTGCCGTCGTGTCCTGCCCGCAGCGCAATGCCACGTTCAAGGCGGCCCGCCATGTACAAGTCAAGAAAAAGGAACCCGATGCGCGTAAATTGGCCCATGCCACCTTTGTGGATGAGCAACACAAGCTGCTGAAAGGCTTTGAGGAATTGACCATGAAGCTACGAAACGATATGCCGCACCCGCCTGTATCCAACAAAGATTCCTCCATCAACGAAAAACAAGACAGTAATAATAAGGAAAAGACGACAAAGACCTCGCGAAGACGCAGGTCCCGGTCGGGCAGACGGACACTGACTGACGATGAGAAAGATGGAAAACACGCAACAACAAGGAGAAGGAAAAAGGGAAGCAGCAACAACAAGTCATCATCCACCATTCCTCCCAAAACAGACTCCAGCGGTAGCGACAAGTCGTCCAAGCAACCACCCAACTCTCGTCACAAGGCCATGCGCCGTTGCACCAGTCATGGAGGTCTCAATATTGCGGAACTGTACAGCAGCAACGGCAAACAGGATCCCATGAGACGGACTCAATCCCTGGAATACGAAAACGATGGGGAGAAGAAACGCAGGCGATCTAGCAGCGCCAAGTCTCTCATCAAGAGAGTGAACAGTACTACGAACAGTAGTAGAACTACTTCTCCGAAACGAGTGGCGGACCTCGAGGAACTCTACGCCCAGAGACGGAATCAATCCCGGGACGAGGACAAACCACGCAGGAGGTCCAGCAGCGCAAGCAAGGCTCTCAAGAGAGTGGACAGCAGTACTGCTTCTCCAAAGCGAGTGGCAGACCTCGAGGAACTGTACGCCCAGAGACGACATCAGGACGAAAAGAATGGTGACAACAAACCACGCAAGAGGTCGAGCAGCGCAAAGGGTCTCAAGAGAGTGGACAGTACATGTTCGAACAGTAGTGCTCTGAAGAAAGTGGACAGCGATGTCAGGCTTCGTCGTCATCGTTGGCAAGCCACTCATTCCAAACGAAATGTCATGGAAGATGAGCAGGATGCTACTAAAGAAGAAAAGGATCAGTCTCCTGATCCCTCTACGAAACAACCCGTTCGAACGACGGATATTTCGTTGGCGGCGTCGTCAGACCACAAAGCAAATAGTGGTGGTGGTGAAAGCGTCAGCACAAAGACAGCCCACAAGCCCCGACGTCGAAGGTCTCTTGGTTCCAGTATTCTCTGTACTGGAAATGCCACCGCCGGTGGAGCACGGACCCGACGATGCCGCCGTTCGTCCACAGTGGGAAATGTCCAGCTTCGTCGCGCTCTGTTGGATCAGGAGGGACGACAGTCCAGCATAAGAGATCTGGAAGAAGCTATGAAACAGGAGCAGCAAGAAGCCCTAGACACCAGTCGAAAGAGCTTGCCATCCCTGTTGATGTCGTCGGAGCACCGTGAGGGTCACTGCTTGGAGGAGACATCTCTCTGCCCGGATGCTGCCGGAAATCCTAATCATGATGACGTCGCGTTGGCTTCCTTGGAGCGCCGATCCAATCTCTCGAGGAGGAGTCTCTGCTATCATCAAAGGTCTACCTCATTGAGGTCATTGCTGGTTGACCAGGATGTTGCTACAGCTGGCAATCATCCTGAGGATGACTCGTTGACTTCCTTGGAGCGCCGATCCAATCTCTCGAGGAGGAGTCTGAACTATCATCAACGGTCCACCTCGTTGAGGTCTTTGCTACCAACAGGAGCAGAGGACGGTGGTGACAACGACAACGACGACGACCCGACTCGAGGAGTGGAGACCGGCAGTAGCCTCTTGCACGCTTCGACGTCGTCGTCTCGTCGATCGAAACGAGACTCTGCTGCTGATAGTGGTAGCCTCTTGCACGCTTCGATGTCGTCACGTCGATCCAAACGAGACTCTGCTGCTGAGGATAATAAGTTTGACTCGTTGGTGCAAGCGGCGTTGAATGAAAGTTTCAACAGTTCCTGCAGTTCCACCGCAAGTTCCGTTGTGTCCACTGCTTCCTGTTCGTTTGTGTTTCCAATGGTAAGGCAACCGCGCAGCAGTTTGGTGTCCAACAAGGAGGACGGCAAGAGCAACGGTAATAAGGCCCTGCACAGCTATTTGTATGGCTCGAACGGTGGGGGCTTTGATGATTTGACGGATTTTGACGAGGTTACTTTTGATAAATAATTAAACTTCCGCTGTAATGATCGAATGATAACATAACGAATTCATGACGTTCCTTGTTTGCTTCTTTCTTTGGAGGCCCTTCATGCAGCCTTTATGCAAAGGTACGATGTACAGTATATAGTACTCAGCTCGCAGGTGTTTAGCATGAGAGATGCGGTCGGGGCTCGTCGTCGACTCAACTGACTCGACTCGGAGTCGCCATGGTACCGGTATCACGCCAAGGTTTAGCTGGCCACAGGTCATTCATCCGCCCTTGGATGTTGACCACTTCGTACTTCGTGCTGTTCCTCTCATCCATCAGCCAAAAGCAGAGAGAAAGAAAAACGGTCGAGAGGTGATTAGTACGTAGTAGACCAAGCTACAGTTCGTGCGTTTTGCGACTCGACGTGATATGGTAGTCTACTTGTTCTCCGGCGGCCCATCAGCCTTTTAGCTTCTCTATTACTAAGTAATGACTGAGGGCTCATCCAAAAAAGCGCAAGGTACTGTAGTCGGTGTTTGTCACGAGAGGTGCGCCCTGGGCTTGTGTGGCTGGTTGACTATAGACTCGTTGCGGTGCCGGTGCCGGTACGGTAGGTACCGGTAGAACGTGAATGTTATAGCAGGTCACATGTCATGTCATTCATCGGCCCTCGGATATTTGAATACAGTACTTTCTTTTCCTAACCATCCACCCGTCAGACAAACTCAGAGGGAAAGAAAATGGCTACATCTACTGGTCGAATGGTAGGTGACTACGTTATAACCATGCATTCTCATCCGGCAGCAGAGGCACAGACATACTGACGTTCCGTTTTGCGACGGCCACCGATCGATGTGCGGGCAGCCTACGAACGCACACACATACATAGCTACCGTACACACCAAACCAGCATGCTACGGTTTGTTTGCCTATTGCCATTTTTCTATATTTATGATTATTATGATTTATCAACTAAATGTATTCCTTCTTTTCCTTGTTTGTTGTGTTCGCCCCGACCATTGATAAGGATGATGAGACCGAACGATTGCTTTGTCTCGCGTTTCGTTTCTCTTTTTGTAATATATGAATGTTTCTCTTTTTCCTTTTGTTTGTTTACTCCTCCAATTCCTTATTTACACCTTCTCCAACAGATGCTTGCTAATGAATTTGTTCATACTAAACATGGTGACGGTTTGATGATTGTCAAAGATCTTTTTCAACTTGTCATTGCAGAGAATTTCGCGCTTGTCGTTTGGGTTTTGCAACTCATTGGCTTTGATGTAATCCCACAATTTGGACACGACTTGGGGTCGCGCACACGTGTCGACGCCCAAGACATCCGCCAGTGCATCCGAGAGTCGCCACGGAGGTTGTGTGCCTTTTTGTTTCTTTTTGCCACTCTTGTCGTCTTTCGATGATGCCTTGCGTTTGGGAGGAGTCTTTTTGCTTTTGGAAGATAAATCGAGGGGTGGAAAGGGATGACAATGATGACTAATGTACTTGTTCATGGAGAACATGGTGAATTTGTCACAGCCAAAGACTTTTTTCATTTTGGCATCCAAGAGAATCTCTTTGCGATTGTCGGGATTTTGCAGGTCGTGTTCCTTGATATAGTCCCATAGTCCCTTGACAATTTGCGGACGCGACAATTCGGACGCGTGGAGAAACTTGGCCAATTTGGGAGACAATTCTTTCGGTGCTTGCAGACCGCCTTTTTTCTTTTTGACAGTCTTTTGCGGAGCCTCGTCTTCACTACTGCTCGCTTCTTCGTCACTCTCATTGTCTTCCATGTCGTTAATGGCCTTGGTCAATGCCGCCGTGATGAACTTGGTGCGACTGGTCAAATCCATGCCGCCCAAATGCTTGCTCAATAATTTGCGAAATTTCTTGACGCCCGTCGTGGCCAAATCCACTTTGGGCAACAGTTCGTCAATGGCGCTTTGAATGGTGGCATCAGAAAGCTCTTCATCTTCATCATCATGCGACGGCGACGCCATGGTGCTGGATAGAATGGTATGGCTGATGGACCGGCTCTGTCGCGAAGGTGAATTTTTCGTCGAAGGTTCTCGATCTGTTTTCGTCGTCGAAATTGTGTGCTTCTGCTTTTGGTCAGCTCGCGAAGCCAACAGGACTCCCGCGGGAATTGTCCTCAACGCATGGCACGCGTTGAACAAAGATTCGATTCGATTCGAATCCCGACTCGATTCAATCATTCGATTCTTGACTCGATTAAATCATTCGATTCGATTCGATTGATCATTCGACTGTCTGTGATTCCACTTTTAGGTCAAGTGGAGCTACTAGACTATAGCAAGATCATGTCAATATGGGTCTATAGAGGTTGTAAACCTCCCCTCCAGACTAGGATCCAGGCAAAGGCAATGGCCCTGG
>CAICTM010001496.1:0-28170 GCA_903772945.1 Seminavis robusta
AAGAGAGAGATGCGTTTGATGGCCCGCAATCCCTGTTTGTTCTGCATCATGGTGTGAGGGTATCAATCTTCTCCCTCAACTTCGTCTGTTTGTAGCTGGCTTTGACGGACTTGGTGTACTCCTGGACCTGCCTTGGTCGTTCACATTCAGTACCGACCTGTCTGGGGAGTGGAGGTTGGGCGGGTTGTTTCCAAAGGCTTCTGTGAAGGGGATGTCCATCCACGCCAGTCGATGGTCCCCGGGTAGACCCGCCTCAAATCCTAGGTAGCCAGAGGTAAGTGCAGAGGGGTCCAGTGTGGTGAACATGCCGTCGATCGGGATATTCTTGTGGTTTCGTTGGTGGGTGGCAGGGACTGGTTGGTCGGGTGGGATGAAGGATTGCCTCGGGTAAACCAATGGCGGCAAGTGCTTTGGCTAGCTTCCCGTCTCTAACGTCCTGGTTTGCATCCATCATCAAGACAATGTGCTCGCCGTTCTCCATCCAGGACTGCAATGCACTGATCAGGTCGTCCTGGAATTTTACATCTGGTGTTTTGCTCTCATCGTTTCTGCGCCAGTATCGGAGTTGTTGTTGACACCGTTCTGTGCCTCTGCCCTTGCATGGGTTGTAGCCGTGACCACACGGAGCTTGTGTCCTTGCGTCCTTGCATCATAATGGAAGTCATCGTCCCAAGCCGCTTGGGTCATGATCCGACGTTTTCATTCGACAGGAGGCTCCAGTGTTGTTGCCATACCGATGCCCAGGGAGGAATGCAGTCTCATGTGTTTCTGTGGAGTTGTAGGTGTAGCTGGTGCGGATGCTTCTGAGTTTCTTCCTTAAGCGGTTGTACCAGCTGTCCTGTTGGGATTGTTGTGGTGGGTAGAGGCCAACTTCGACGCATCCCACACATCTGGTTCGAGTAGTTTCGCAGCTTCTGCAAGGTCTTGCTCTTGTCTTGCCATTCATGTTTGGGGAGGTTGTCAATGTTCTGGAAAAGGATTCTGATGTGTCGTGGTGCTTTTGCTGTTGCTTTGTCTCCGAAGCTCTCGACGTTGGTTGTGTTGTGACTGGAGTGGTTGGTGTTTGGTGTTGGGGGTGATTGGTTGGTGGAGATCCTCAGTTGTTTGTATTGGGGTCGAATGCAAGAGTTTGTTGCCGCGGTGGTTGATTCTGTTTCTGCGTCGGTGGGGTGGTGGGGTGGGTGGGGTTGGGGTGGATGGGTGGTGTGGTATTTGATTGTTGCTGGGGTGTGGCCCTCGGGAGGTGAAGTATCGGTGTAGTGTGCTGGTGTTTTTCTCCACTGTCCCCGTGGACCCAC
Organism: Seminavis robusta; assembly: GCA_903772945.1. Classification (NCBI taxonomy): domain Eukaryota; phylum Bacillariophyta; class Bacillariophyceae; order Naviculales; family Naviculaceae; genus Seminavis; species Seminavis robusta. The sequence continues at coordinate 1,299 of CAICTM010001496.1, forward strand.
TGGCTTTGCACCTGGACCAACGGGTCCGGTTCCTAGCTGTTATTCAAATACGCCCGCTCATAGGACTTGGCCTTTTCTTTGACCATTCAATCCAGTCTCGGCGGACTTCTTGTTGCCATTCTTGAAACTCTGTAAAGGTCAAGGCTGCGACGAGTTGCAGTACATTCTCAGAGTAAAATATGTCTCTGAGGTCATGAAAGCGGCAAGCACACACATGGCGGGTACTGCCTCTGGGGAGGACACTCTGTCGTCGGAGAAGTACCATGCTCTGCGTGGTCCATCGCTGCATTAGTGCTGAGTCGTGCATGTGTTGCTCCGGGAAGTGTGGGATGCGTATTAGGTTTAAGTAGGCATCGTGTCCAGGTCTTTGCTGATCTATGCATGGTGGTGTGGTGTGGTACATCATCTGGTTGAATGTCATGCTCCATGCCATGGTATAGAACTGTAGTCCCTTACTACCTCCACCCCAAGCCTTTTGTCCGTTCAGAAGGACGTTCACCATCTTCTCAGTGTGGACGTGGGCCGGCATTGGGTCCTTCTTGGCTATCCAACCCTCAACCTTTTTGTCTCTGTAATTTCTTAGCCAGTTCACGCTCGCCGGATCTGGTTTGAAGTGTAGTGCAAGTTCAGTCCAGTCTATCAACTGCTGTTCCATGGTCCAAATCTCCATTGTCGTTGTTGTCCCCTGGAGTCCTGGCGGGTGTAGTCCTTGCGTCTTGTCACTGGTCTGGTCTTTGTCATCCATGACTCCCTCTTGTTCCTCTGCGTCTCTGTTCTGGCCGTCAATGTCATCGTCAAAGTCCTCCAGTTCTCTCAGGTCGTCGATGTCAAGTTCCACCCTGGTGTTGACAGTGGAGATGTCGTCTGTGTCTCTTGGAATGGAGGAGGTGTTGGAGGTTGTGCCGTGGGCTGCACCGGCTGCTGACCTGGTCCTGAAGACACCTGGTAGTCTGAATGAGATGCTCTGGATGGGGCATCTGAATTCGGAGGGCGTTGCATCCACCACTTGAAAGTCCTCTTTGAATGCTTTGGACTTCATTGTCTTCTGCAGGTGGCGATCCGATTTGGAGGTGAAGGCGTTTCTTGTCTTGTCAAACTTGAATTCGTCGTCAACCAGTCTACGTATCGCAATCGTGAACCACCGGTCAGAAGCTTCTCCGAATTGTTTCCTGACTGCAAGGGGAGCACGTTTCAGGATAGTTCTTGCACGGGCCTCTTGTGCATGGGTGGTGGTGACCCACCACTTTTTGGGGTTGGCCTTGTCTTGGTCAATACTGAGGATGCAAGGTGCGGCACTGTCTGGGTCGTCGGTGTCATCTGTATCATAGATCGCTGTCATGGCATCGTGTAGTGTGTAATGGCAGGTGTCTGACAGGGGTCCGTCAGTTGCCACAGCTTTCTCCCACGGGATCTTGACGAATTCTCTGTAAAGATCGCCTTGGTCTTCTTTCAGGGTCTCATAGACTCTCATCGCGTCGGTGTTGTCGACCGAGATTGTGCAGAATGGTGAGCTCCGGTCAGGCACCATTCGGAACTTCTTTGCTTCGATGAAGTTGGTCTTTTTGGTTGGGCTGTAGAGGAGTTGAAGTGCGTCGTAGACCTGGCTGTATTCACTGCTGGCACAATGGATGTGTAGGGCGAAGATGTTGGGGTCGTCCGGGTCCTCCTTCCATTTTTCGTTCTCCACATCCTGGATCCTCTTGTATTGTGCCTCTATTCTCAATTGTTTTGACTTCATTGGGTGGGAGTCCATCAAGGCCGCTGCGAAGTTGGTGGTATTGATGTGTTCAAAGGATCCGTGTAGCCAGCACACCGGGGTAGTGTCAGCACTCTGGATAGTCTTTTCCTCCAGCACGAAGGTGAACACATCCTCATAGTCCCACTGGTCCCAGTTGGTGGTGAAGGCTGTCAGTAACTCTGATTTGGGTTTGTTGTGGTAGAGGACGATGTTTGCCTGGGCTTCTGCTCCATCCATTCGGAAGTAGTGCCCATTGAAGTAGGCTCGGAATTTGGCAATACCTTTTGGGAGGTTCTGGGCGGCGGATGACGCGTGTATCCAAGGCACACATTTGACACCGTTATCTGAGGAGTCATATCTCCCCACAGTAGATGTGGGGTCGGTTCTGTACAGTTGCCTTAAGAACAAGGCAGTGTGCTGCTGTGATAGCTCTGATCGTTGCTTCCCGCCAAGCTTTCTGTCAGAGGAGATGGCTGCGTGGCTGGGCATCGTCACAGTGAAGTATGTCTTGTACTGGGGTTTGCCACGTGGGGGTTTGTCAAAGACTTCTGGGTCTTCCTTCTGGTCTGTCTCCTTGTTGTCTTCGCTGTTGGTCTTTGGTTTGCCTTTCCGTTTGAGTGCCGTGGCAGCACCTGTTTTCTTGCCCGTGGCGGGTTCTTTGGGTTTCTTCTTGAGCCTGTAGGCAGAGCCCATGATCTCGTGCATGATGGTGATGAGTCTGTCGGTGATGTTGGGGTTGATAAAGCGTTTCTTGTCAGCGTCCCATTGGGGGGAGGCTGATGGGTCCGTGAGTGCTAGGCGGAGTCCCAGTTTCATTGTCTGTGTTTTATCAATTTTGTGTTCGAAGTGGTATGTATCGGCTGTTTTCCCTGTGTACGCCTTGGTCATGACTTCGTGTAACATGTTCATGCTCCATTGGTGTGCTGGGGTGACCTTGGTCCGTCCCTGTCCGTCCTTCACTGGTGTCCCCTTTGTGTCCATCATGCACATCTCTTTTTTGCCAAATTCGGAGGCTTCCATCAATCGTAGTACTGCCGAGACATTTCGATCGCTTCCTCCTCTGGCAATGTCGCAAGTATTGAAGGGCTGGAGAAGGTTGATATTCAGTCGTGATCCAGTGCCGTACCATGTTTTGGTGGTCGGTGTAGGGTCGCCTATGATGCACAGGTTCCTCCGGATCATTTCCTGTGTAACTTGTGTGGCCGCTTCATCATTGTCTTGTTTGGCCGTCTCTGCCTTCTTTTGTGGCTTGTCCTTGTCAGGGTCTGGTGTGGGTTTCTCTGGCAGAGTCTCTGGTTGGTCATCTGGTGTCTTGTCTAGTCTGGGTGTGCTCCCTGCTTGCTTCAGGGGGTATTCCGTCAGTTGTGCATCTTCTTGGGCGGCCTTAGGCAGGGCGGCAGTCCTGTCATCCTCGCCGTCTGCCTCGAAGATGCTGACTGACTTGGTAGTCTTTGGTGTCTCCCGGTGTGTGTCGTCATCTGTTTCAGTGGATTCGTCCTGGCCGACATTGACTGCCGGTTCGCCTGGTTGGTTTGTACTGCAGCTTGTGGAGCTGGAGGAGCTTGCTGTAGCTTCTGGGCGGTTGGCTCTGGCTGTGGTTGGGTCTTCCGTGGGGATGTTTTCGAACTGGATTTCAGTTTCTGGGTTGTGTGGCAGGAAGTGGTTGGTGGGCAGTCCAGTGCCAGGTGTTTCTTCGTTTCCTGGCGTAATCTTGTGCTTGGTAGTGGTCTGGTGGGTTCCTGCATGTCTCGTTAGGTCTGGGGGTGTTGCCATGATGTCATCACCTTTGTTCTGGGGGGCACCATGTTGCATAGGCTCTCCCCCTGCTTTCATTGCCTTGGGTGTGGGGTCCGATGTTGGTGATTTTTTCGTTGGGTTGGGTGAGTCCTTGTTTCTTTTGTTTCGGCGCCGCCTTGGTGTTTTCTCTGGGGATGTTGCGTTGGGATGCTCTGGGTGTGCTGGTTTGGGTTTGGTCCCTTGGTTGTTCGGTTGGGGTCCCTTCTTTTTCTCTTTCTTGTGTTTTCCTTGGTTTGGTCCCTTGTCAGCGCCTTTGGGTGGTGCAAAGTGGTCCATCAGGGACGACTGCTGTTTGGAGGTCATTTGTCTGGTCCGGGAGGCTTTCAAAGTTTTTGCTAGGGCTTCCGCTGTGGTGACCTGGGGTCCTTGTTGGTGGACAAGGTGGGATTGGGGCAGTGGTTGGACCTAGTGGTTTGAGAATTTCGCCAGGGCTTCCGCAGGGTTGTTCAAAGTCCTTGTTGTTGGACAAGGTGGAAGTGAGATCCTGGGAAGTGCCTTGGGTAGGTGGTGCTGTGGTGGTGGTCCTTGGTTGCGCTTGGATTGGTGCTTGGGGATAGGACCTGGGGGGTTCCTTGGAGCAGTGGTGCTGTGGTAGAGGTCCTTGGTATTTGTGGTGCCTGGTTGCAGTGGTGCTGGTGGGTAGTTCCTGGGGAGTGCCTTGTGGCAGTGTAGTCGGGGGGGTCCTTGAGAGTGCTGAGGCAGTGATGCTGTGGGGGGTCCCTAGGGGGTGCCTTTGAGCAGTGGTGCTGGTGGTGGTCTTGGTGGTGCCTGGGGTAGTTTGCTGTTGGGGAGGTCCTGGGGAGTTTTTGGGGGGTCCTGGGGAGTGCCTGAGGCAGTGGTGCTGTTGGAAGGTCTGGGAGTGCCTGGAGCAGTGGTGCTGTGGGATCCTTGGTGGTGTTGGGACGTGGCTGGTGGGGTCCTGGGATGCTGTGAGCAGTGTGCTGTGGGTGGGTCCTGGGAGTGCCTGTGAGCAGTGTGGCTGTGGGTGTTCCTGGGGAGTGCCTGGGGGCAGTGGTGTGTGGGGTGGTCCTGGGGTGTGTGCGGGGCAGTGGTGCTGGTGGGGATCCTGGGGAGTGCCTGTAGCAGTGGTGCTGTTGGGTGGTGCCTGGGGAGTGCCTTGGAGCAGTGTGCTGTGGTGGGGATCCTGGGGAGTGCCTGGAGCAGTGTGGTTGGGGGTCCTGGGAGTGCCTGGAGCATGGTGCTGTGGTGGGGATCCTGGGGTGCCTGTGGGCAGTGTTGGTTGGGGAGGTCCTGGGGAGTCCTGAGCAGGTGGGTGTTGGGTGGGTCCTGGGGGTGCCTGGGGCAGTGTGGTGTTGGGGGGGTCCTGGGGAGTCCTGTGAGCAGTGGTGCTGTTGGGTGTGCCTGGGGAGTGCCTTGGAGCAGTGTGCTGTGGTGGGGACCCTGGGGGTGCCTGTGAGCAGTGGGGTGTTGGGGAGGTCCTGGGGAGTGCTTGAAGCAGTGGTGCTGGGTGGGTCCTGGGGTGCCTGTGAGCAGTGTTGCTGTTGGGTGAGTCTGGGGAGTGCCTTGGAGAGTGTTGCTGTGGTGGGGATCCTGGGGTGCCTGGAGCAGTGGTGTGTTGGGAGGTCCTGGGGGGTGCCTAAGAGCAGTGGGTGCTATAGGTGGGTCCTGGGGAGTGCCTTGGAGCAGTGTGCTGTGGTGGGGGTCCTGGGAGTGCCTGTGAGCAGTGTTGCTGTTGGGTGGAGCCTGGGGGTGCCTTGGAGCAGGGGTGCTGTGTTGGGATCCTGGGAGTGCCTTTAGCAGTGGTGTGTTGGAGAGGTCTTGGGGAGTGTCTTGAGCAGTGGTGCTGTGGGGGGTCCTGGGAGTGCCTGTGGGCAGTGTTGGTTGGGGAGGTCCTGGGGAGTCCTTGAGCAGGTGGGTGTTGGGTGGGTCCTGGGGGTGCCTGGGCAGTGTGGTGTTGGGGGTCTGGGTGCCTGGGGCAGTGGTGCTGTGGGTGGTGCCTGGGGATGCCTTGGAGCAGTGTTGCTGTGGTGGGATCCTGGGGGTGCCTGGAGCAGTGGTGGTGTGGGGAGGTCCTGGGGAGTGCCTAAGAGCAGTGGTGCTTAGGTGGTCCTGGGGAGTGCCTTGGAGCAGTGTTGCTGTGGTGGGGTCCTGGGAGTGCCTGTGGCAGTGTTGCTGTTGGGTGGAGCCGGGGGTGCCTTGGAGCAGGGTGCTGTGTTGGGGTCTGGGGAGTGCCTTTGAGCAGTGGTGTGTGGGTGGTGCTGGGGAGTGCCTTGGGGCAGTGGTGCTGTGGTGGGTCCTGGGGAGTGCCTGGGCAGTGTTGGTTGGGGAGGTCCTGGGGAGTCCTTGAGCAGGTGGTGTTGGGTGGGTCCTGGGGGTGCCTGGGCAGTGTGGTGTTGGGGGTCCTGGAGTGCTGGAGCAGTGGTGCTGTTGGGTGGTCTGGGGGTGCCTTGGAGCAGTGGTGCTGTGGGTGGGACCTGGGGTGCCTGTGAGCAGTGGGTGTTGGGGGGTCCTGGGGAGTGCTTGAGCAGTGGTGCTTGGTGGGTGTCCTGGGGAGTGCCTGTGAGCAGTGTGGTGTGGGGATGTCCTGGGGATGCCTTGGAGCAGTGGGGCTGTGGTGGGGATCCTGGGGGGGCCTTGGAGCAGTGGTGGTGTTGGGGGGTCCTGGGAGTGCCTGGAGCAGTGGTGCTATGGTGGGTCCTGGGGAGTGCCTTGGAGCAGTGTTGCTGTGGTGGGGTCCTGAGTGCCTGTGAGCAGTGTTCTGTTGGGTGGAGCGGGGGTGCCTTGAGCAGGTGGTGGTTGGTGTCCTGGGGAGTGCCTGTAGCAGTGGTGCTGTTGGGGGTCTTGGGGAGTGCCTTGAGCAGTGGTGCGTGGGGGTCCTGGGAGTGCCTGGGGCAGTGTTGCTGTTGGGTGGAGCCTGGGGAGTGCCTTGGAGCAGTGTGCTGTGGTGGGGATCCTGGGGAGTGCCTGTGAGCAGTGTGGTGTTGGGGAGTCCTGGGGAGTGCCTAGCAGTGTGGTGTGGGAGGTCCTGGGAGTGCCTGAGCAGTGGTGTTGGGGGTCTGGGGAGTGCCTTGAGCAGTGGTGCTGTGGTGGGTGTTCTGGGGGTGCCTGGAGCAGTGTGCTGTTGGGTGTAGTCTGGGGAGTGCCTTGGAGCAGTGGTGCTGTGGTGGGGATCCTGGGGAGTGCCTGTGGCAGTGGTGGTGTTGGGAGTCCTGGGGAGTGTCTAAGAGCAGTGTGCTGTAGGTGGGTCCTGGGGGTGCCTTGGAGCAGTGTTGCTGTGCTGGGGACAGTGGTGCTGTTGGGTAGGATCTTGGGGGTGCCTTGAAGTAGTGGTGGTGTTGGGGAGGTCCTGGGGAGTGCCTGGGAGTAGTGGTGCTGAAGGTGGGTCCTGGGGAGTGCCTTGGAGCGGTGGTGGTGTGGGTGAGTGTCTTAAATCCAAGGAATTTCTTAATTTCAAGGATGGGAGACTTAAGGGGCTGGGTATTGGTGGAGGGGTAGAAAAGTTAGGGTTGGCACAAAGATTTATGTGACCGGGGATTTAGGAGACTTGCGCGTTGAGCTTCCTGTTGACTGGAGGGCTTGCAATCAGTGCTAGCTAGCGCTCAGTAGTTCTGTTGGATAGAGCTGGTGGAGAGCTTGTTGTGGCTATCTTTGGATCCTTCTAACTCCGTCTGGTTGAGGAGATAGGTTGGTTCGAGTGGATTTGCCAGAGAGAATTCGCGAACGGAGTAGAGACGTGCGGGCCTGCCCAAATCCTATGGTACGCAATGAGGGATGGCTTGGATTTCTGTACTGAGTGTACTGATTCTTGTGGGAGATCGTATAGGAGGTACTGTGGAATGGTCGTGATTGGTCGTTGGAAGAATGAGATGTTGTTGCCTGCCCGTGGTGGTAGTCTGCAATGAGGGATGGCGCCAAATTCTTGTTCTGTCAACGTTGAATCACCGAATATCCTTGTTGCGTAGCTGGAAGATAGTTTCTACCGATTCACTGTGTGTGGTGAGTAGTGTAGATACTGAGTTCTTGCTCGGCAATCGGGAAATCGAAAGGTGCTTCTATCGGAATCAATCAGTTCGATCGATCGGATAGAGGTACGGAGGTACGACTCGGAGCAGTCTGAAAGATCGTGGGAATGGACTAGGCCGGTGTTCTTGTTGTCGAGAGTGTACTGAGCAGAAAGTAATTTGCTATGGCTGAGCAAAGTATTATCAGCTCGATTTCTTCTGAGCAAACAGAATGAATTCCTTGTCTTCCGATTCGGTCGTTCATCTTGGAATGCCTGCTAAGATGCTCGTTGCGACTGACAGATGCAGTTCCTATTCTATTCCTATGGACAGGAGTTAGATCGGGGACTATTTCTTGGAGTGGCAAACAGCGTCTGAACGGGTGGAGTGGACTTGGGTGTCTTTGTTGCTTTTTGTGATTTTGTTGTTGGTTGTGATTGCGATTTTGGATAATGACTCTTGTGTAGGATCAGTACCGGGGTCTACAGGGGAATGACTGGATCTTCCGGGGCCGCAATCACGTGTTGGTGGCTGATGGGTGGCTGAGGACGTTTCGTGCGATATCTATCGATCCAGAGCTCCGATTCGAGTGCTTCCAAGGGGAAACTTGCTTGTAATAGTGTAATAGTTAGCTTTATAATGATGGTGTTGCTTATAGTGTCTTTGTTGTTGTTGTTTATCTTTATTATCATCTTGGTTGACAGAATCAGTGGCGGGAGCCCTTTGAGTTGGCTCCCGCTTGAGAAAGTGGGGTAGTCCACATTGTTTGGACGCCCCCAAGATCCTTCATGCGTAATTTCTTAGCATGAGTTTGAGCAATCAAAGTTCCGGATGCTCCTGTATCCAGTAAGCAAGCAACGGAGTGTAACGGGTTTTGGTTTCCCTTTTTCTCGTCTGTTAAATCTAACATAGACGATAGGTTTGAGGTCTCTTGTCTTGCGACGTTTACGAGGTGGTTGGCCACGGACGACGTTAACAATGCTGAATAGATCGTCAGAATCTAATTGAACAGCTTCTAGGCAATCATCTAATTTGCCGTAGACTTCATCAGTTGCAAACAATTCTTGTTTACTAGTTAGTGAGATATCTTCATCACTTAGGTATGAGAAATCGGAACATGGTTCCGTTGAATCATCATCCTGGCCTAATCCTCGGACGGAGATTTCTCCATCTGATTGATTGAAATCGAAGTCGGCAAGAGCCTTGTCGACTGCGGCCATCTTCTTGTCCATCATGTTGAGGGACCCGACAGAGGAGTTATCCTTGTTATCAGAGTCATCCAACTTGCGCTTGGCAACATGGTTGCATTCGCCTTTCTTCTTGCGATCGGCCTTGACAGCGGCAGTGGAGACTTTCTTCATAAGGACAGAAAGTTCCTTCTTGGTGTAGGACTTGGCATCGTCAGACTTACGTTTCCAAGTCTTGTTCTTGTTGTACGCTGGCTTGCTATCATTACCAGACGAGGACTTGGACTTGAGTTTCTTCAGAGTCATGCAGTCAGCAGTATCGTGAGTGCTGGACTCGTGGTAGTCACACCACTTTCCTTTGTTCTTGGAGGAGTGGTTATTGTTGCGGCTAGACTTGTACTTCTTGCTACTGTTCTTCTTTGAAGTAGCCTGCTTGGCTTCGCTGCCCTTGTCAAAGTCTTCAGCAGATTCCATGCGCTCACAGAATCCAATGAGAGCCGTCATCTCGGCAGTGAAAGGATCGAAGTCGTGTTCGTCCATTTTGCGCATCCAGGAATGAGGAATGCCATGACAGATGATGTCAATGAATTCGTCCTGGTTCAACTGTTGATTGGCACCGAAAGGTGGCAAATGTGGAAGTTCATCGGTGTTCATCCGAGTGAGGTTGTTGATGTAGGCGCGAGTTGTCATCTCGCTTGGCTTGCGCATCTTACGACGCATGAAGCGTTTCTGTTTTTCGAGAGCCTTGTAAGGACAGGCTTGTTCGATCACCGCGTTGATTCCAAAGGTGATGTCCGCATCGCTTAAAGCGGGTTCTGCTGCACCGTCCCATGCAGCCTGGACACGAGCCTGGAATGCAGCCTCGGTTTCTCCAGACGTTACGTCGCGTGGAGCAACTGCATTCACAGCAATTTGTCGAAGGGCGTTATGACGCACGGCACAACTGCCTGCACACCCGGCTTCGTAGGCACTCTTTGCAGAGCTGGAAGTCATCTCCTTGAGAAGACGATGTTTGTCATCGGGACCAGCAAGGTTGAGAACAATGAAGACCTTCTCCATGTTCGTGGCCCACTTGATGGTCTCACATGGAGTGTTGGAGCCATTGATGATGGCTACCTTGAAAGTGTACTTGGCACTATTTGCATCTGCAGGAATGGTGTGAAGTTTGTAGGTGGTTGCACGAGTGTCGTCGACCTCGTTGTCTTCGTCATTGTCGACGAGAGGAAGAATGGGTTTGTCACGCAACTGTTTCTCGAAGTTGCTGAACGCATGCTTTCCTTGAGCAATCTTCATGGTGAAGGAATAGGTTGAGGGTAGCTGAAAGCTATTGTGTTTGTTAACAAAATGCACTACGCTAAAAGCTAGTGTAAAGATCTTTTGAGTGTTTTGAGTTTGAGAGAATGAAAGTTATGAGAGAGATTAGATAGCTACGAAAACTAATCCATGAGAGAGATCGTTGTGAAGCTCATTGAAGTTGGATTGAAGGAGGAAAGATGGCGAAATTCCAAATGAATGTGCCCCACATCGAGAAGAAAAAAAAGAAATTTTATTTTAAAGGCTACACCTCGTCAGACGATCCGCTGAACGGTGCCGTGACGAACCCATTTTCCTCAGGCGCACGAGGGCACCCACTTAGGATGGGCCTAGTGTAAGCCCCCCACCGGAGAAATTGAACAAAACTCCGGAGGGTGCTGTACGACTAACTATCTACTCTAGGCTAAATTGCCCGCTATTGCTATGGGAATCCCACATCGGCGCATAGTTACCTGATTGGGAAGGCTGCTTACTTGCATGCTCATCCCTCATTGCTTTGTCAACAACGGAAGCAATTGGCCAGCCATGCTTTGATATCTCCCGGCCCTTGGCCATCTGTTCCTCCAGGGTCGTTTGAAGATGGTATCAAGAAGATGCTCTGGGAGCAGGTCCGCTTTTTCATACAGGAGCTCAACATCTCGTTGGAGCTGTTCGTGCTTCTTGCGCCATTTCTGTTCCTGATCCGGCCTGCCTGCGGCATTGCGGTCCTCCCAGAGATTCCACCACTGTGGATCAGAACAGAAGCCAGGTTGGTGACCCAGAGCTGCCCGGTCTTGGTGGTCTCCTGGAGCCGACCCGATGCAGATATGCATCTTGGTGCTTAGCCCAGTGCTTGGACAATCGTCCTCCAGGAATTTCCCAACCAATGAGATTTTGAGTGTCAACAAGGTCCCTATACCGGTCTGGGTAATGCCACGGGTGTAGAAACCGGTCTTCAAAGTGATATTGTAGCCCATCCAGAACAATTTCCAAGAGGAAGGGGTCTGTGGAATCCTTGCGCAACTTTGTGCTGATCGCTCGTTGCATGGTCCCTCACCACAAATCCATGTCAACATGCGGGCATCTGTACACATGGGTCTCAGTCTCATGATCACCGCCGCAACGGGGACAGTGGTGATCATACTTGGGGTCGTCTCGGTGGATCCGTTTCCCAACTGGCAACAATTGAAATAGGAACTTCACAATTGTCGGTTTGTGGATTTCATGACGGTTGACAGCACGACCATGGGCTGTCCAATCAACCAGTGCAGGGGCGTCCTCGTCCCAATCTGGATTCAGTTTGACAATGTGGTCGAACAATGGCTGGTCGTTCCTGAGATGCCGCAGTGTTCTGGGAAGTTTGTATGTGCATGTCCCTTTGGGAAGGTGCAGCTGGGCCAAGTTGGCCGGCCTTCAAGACCGTCCTGAGTAGATCTCAGGCAGACTGACTAAGAGCCTTTCCTTACTGAGGGAAGGATTGAACAAGAGAACTTTGCCATTCCCAATGTGCCCCACAGCCATTTGAAGCGCAGCTAGCTGCTCCAAGGCCAACATGACCAAGCCCAGGGTGTTTTCCTTCTACTCTCTCGCCCTGAATCTGGGATGGATGGTCGTCACAGTGGTCGACAATGGACAAGGAAAACAACAGAGAAGATATCTCCTCCCCAAGCGCCGTGCGTGTGAGGCCACCACAGAGGAGTTACAGTTTGCCAACCATTTTGTCAATCAAGAAAGCAAAGAGGAAACAATCCGAGAGAACACCAGCCTCACCAAGCCAGACTCCGGTAACCCCTATCATCCACAAGAGGATCAATAATACCGGTAGGCTTCCTTTCGGATGCGTCCAAGGCAGAAGAAGTCTTTGTCGAGTCTTCGATGCAACTGCGGCGGAAAGCAATGCTTTGCCAAAGCACAGTCAACAGATGGCGGAATCAGTTCTGGCTCTGTTCAAGAAAGATGAGTCAGTTCAAGCACAATGGTGGCCACTCTCAACAAGCGTGAATGGTTGCCAGCGCCTTCCGAACTTTGACCGTTCGACTCCCCTTGTCGAAGATACGTATCGTCTTCAATTTTCTGTGAACACAACTCTCAAAGGATTGTTGCATCCATCATTCATGGATGTTGTTGGTGATGTGGCTTCACTGGAAGATAGATCTAAACAAATTTACATTCATCAAATGAGAAAAGAAGCAGCAATTTACGCAGATTTCTCAGGATCCGTTCCATTGTTGCCAGAAGCTGCTGTCAGGAACGCCTCGGAATGGATGCATGAATTGAGCACCACTCAGCTTTCACTGAAGCCTTACATGTCTCTCAAAAATTACGCAATGATCAATTATTGGTACTCTTTTTGGTGCCAGGGAAGGGGAAACAGCAAGAGAGGCCGCTGAAACGCTCCTTGCACTGCTGAGGGATGCCGCCCAGAGCACTGGACATGCAAAAGAGGTGATTGTCGGTCTTGGCAAGTTAGATTCCAAGACATACTTTGTTGACAACTACGATGAAGAACCACTCGAAGTGAGCTTTGATGCCGCCAGTGTTGAAAAGCTGGCTAGCTCGATCAAGACGAGAGCATCATATCTGTTCCGTGCCATTACTCTTATGCTTGAAACTGATGCAGAAAATAAGCGCCCCGAATTTCTAGAGAAATCCAAACAAGCAATGGCAGAAATTCAGGCAATAATGGGTGACCGTTCCATTACGAGTCCAAGGATGATCGATGAGTGGCTGCGGCACTTTCGAGTACATCGACAGTTCCCAAATCCATTGATGAAAGAAAGGTTTGGCATCTCGCTGTTTGTGAACCACCCATCAGCTGCTACTGCCATGCAAGAGTATGGGAACAACAACATCCAAAAGCTCTCACTTGACTTCATGGGAGACTTTGTTCGTGATACTCTTATTCCACAGCTGGCTGCGGAGCAAAAGGTTACGAAAGAGGCATTTCTAAAAGCAAACGGGCTTAAAAACGTTTGCTTCAACACCATCCATCGTTGGCTTCGCTTCCTTGGCTTCAAGCGCAGCGTGTACAAGAAAGGCTTCTACGTTGATGTGCACGAAAGACCGGACATTGTAGAGTCACACATCAACTATTGCCTCGAGCTAATGAAACTGGAAGTCCATTGTGCTGTTTGGGTGCAGTTGACGGCCGAAAGAGTCGTGGAATTGAAGGAGGCGAACAGAGTCAACCCCGACAATGAAGGCATTGCTGTTACGAGTACTGAAGGAATCTCGCTCCTGGAATTTCATGTGGATGATGTTTTGGATTCCGACACCCTACCGGAAGTTGCGGAAAGTGACGACGGTAGCAAATTTGGTGGCAACCACAGCCTCAGGCCGTCTCCTGGTGATGATCGATACATGATTTGGGGCCAAGATGAGGTTGTTTCCAATGAAAAGGCGATGAATTCCATGGCATGGTATGGGACTCACGGCCAGCAAGCGCTTCGCCCCAAAGATTTGGGTGCTTCGATCATGATATCTGGCATCGTAAGCAGAGAGGCCAGTTGGTTGCCAAAGCCAACATGTGAGCAGCTACTGCGTATTAACAGAAACAGAGAAGGCAAGACGTATGTTGCTACGGAAGCTGCTGTTGCTGTACTGGGCAGTGCAAACAAGCCTCCTTTGACTGAGGATGACATACAGTTCCGTGCTTTCCGTTGGCACATCCAGCCAGGCCAGAATAATGACCGATACTGGACCAACAATCATACCCTCGTCCAGTTTGAGAATGTTGCCGACATTGTCAATGTGATGTTTCCAAACCACAAGCACATCATCTGCTATGATCATAGCCAAGGCCACTGTGCCAAGCGAAAGGATGGTTTGGATGCCACCAGGCTCAACTTGTATCCCGGAGGCCGGCAACCGTTGATGCATGACACCACGTTATCAGCGGGGTGTCGCGGAAACTACAACAACAACGGACTGAGACTGGCAGAGGGTACGGTACAGTCGTGTGTCTTCCGTGAGTTAGACCAAGGACCGGCTTGGATGACACCAGAGGAGCAAGCTGACACAAAATAAGACAAAACGTTTGATGGAGAGGTAGTGAAGCGGACTTTGCGATCAAAGAAAGAGATTCTTTGCGATCAAAGAAAGAGATTCATGCATATCTGCGTGACAAGCTTGGTGAAGCTTTTCGATTGCCCGCAGATTGCTCCCACCTATCCTTGGCATCGTTACGAGATGTGGCAAAGAAGAACAAGCTACTACCAATGGTTGTGGAAGAAGTCAAGAAGCAGAAAGGATGGGTAAACACTCCAAAAGGAGCACTGCAATTGTGCATTGAGCGTGGTTTGATTGATTTGAGGAACGTGACGAAAAAGAAAAAAAGCTACTACACGATGGACGGCCAAAAGGATCCCAGGAATCCGGGCAACATAATCGAAGGGACGAGTCTTCGACTGCTGCTCGAGCAGTGTGACGACTTTCGGAAAGAGGTCTCGATGCTAGAATGGGTTGCGAACCAATACGACTGGAGAGTGTTGTTCTCACCGAAGTGTCATCCTGAAATTACTGGTGTTGGCATAGAGTATGATTGGTCGGTGGCGAAGAATAAGCTGCGCATTCCACTGGCCGATCGAAAAGGAAAGGACAAGTTCGTTGACAAGGTGCTAAACGTTTGCTTCGACAACCAAGCTACTTTGACGAAGCGAGTGGTCCGTGGTTGTGCTCGCAAAGCAAGACAGTTCGTCATTGCTTATCTCCTGCTTCATGCAATCGAAGCGGCCAAAATGGAAGACGATGACAACGGTGGCAACCAAGCTTTGACTGGAGAAGTTTCGGTGGAAACTGTGCGGTCGAAGAAAACCGAGCTAAAATTCGCAACGATCTTGGCCGCTAAAAAGATGTACAAGCGACACCGAGGCATTGCAATCTTCAACCGCGATGCTGACAAAATATCTTTCAGTAGCAGCGAGAGCATTGCGGAGTTTATGAGAAAAGACAACAAGAAATAGGTAGCTTATATTTTATACTAGTAGCTGCTTCGGTTTGATATAATAGACTCGTTGAGCCAATCGTAATGCCATTGAACTGCGGAGAGATACGGCAGGTCTTGACGAGAGGAACTCCATTGGTGTCGGCTTGCTTTTCGACTAGGCCATCGCTTCACGCTTCGATTGGTCAGCATGGATAAGAGCAGGACGGAACAGCTTTGCAACGCGCCTGTTCTCACGGTGGAACGGCATCGTAACTTGGAGTTTCGTAATGGCAAAGCTTCCTGCAAATGTCACAACGTCAACCAAGGCTCTCTGTGGTCCATGAGCACCATTCATCGTCTGAACGGCTCTTGTTTTGTTGATATTCCAGTCGGCTAGAGGTGGCAAATACAAGTGAGAGACGGTGGAGTCACAACCTCCATCCACTTGAAGCCGAAACTGACAAGACGAGCCCCGCAACTTCTGGAAGGTGCCCTGACCAGCTACAGCTTTGCCGGAGCCATCAGCCATCCAATAGTATACATTGCACTGGAAGACCATGGTAATACCAGATCCATCCCCAGCATCAGCCATGACCGGATCCCAAAGCTGAGTCATGTTGCACTTGTTGTTTGGTGGAGCAGAGAGGCTGCTGATAGAGTCGGTGGCTTGTGTAGGCTATCGTCGTTGGATAGGGCTGTCGTAGGCTCGTGCACGTGCTGTTGGTGGCTGTTGCTGCCGACGTGATGTGTTGGCTGTCGGTGGCTTGTAGCTGTCAGCTAGTGCACGGGCTGTCGGTGGATTGTGAGCTGTCGGTGGACTGTGTGGCTGTTGCTGTCACTGAATTGTGGGCTGTCGCTGGAGGTTGCAGTGTGGCGCCTTCACACGAAAGCAGCGGCAAAATTCAAATTCAAACTGATTGATCGGTCGTGTTGCTTGAGTTGATCTCTCGCTCACAAATCAACCAAACCAAATCATTCATCATGGTCAGCAACGAGGCATACCGTTCCCCATCCGACGACAAGGTTGGTTACAGTGAAATGAAGAGGCTCACCTGTCGCATCAATGAAGCTCTTTTCAATGACAATGATGATGCCCTTTCCAACCACATCTTCATCCATCACGACCCATTTTCCCAGAGCGAGTTGGATGAGGTCATGACCTTCATCAGCGGCCATGCCATTGTCACCTCTGTCAAGCACACCATGGACGCCATTGAAGCCACCACTGAAGACGGTCGCAAGGTCAACATCACTCTCTTTTTTGGTGGAATTTGCTTCAACAGAAAGATCATGGAAGCCAAGAAGAAGCAGCAAGCTCCTCGAGAGTCCATCAAGTCAACCGACTCTACCTTCAAAGCCTTTGAAGACATCACTGGCCAAGGATTGACACAAGTCGTTGGTATGTTCGCTCCTGCCGATGCTCCTGCCGATGCTCCTGCCGATGCTCCTGCCGCCGCCGCGAACGGAAACTTGGATGCTCTTTTGGAAGACGATGAGTAAACGAATGATGCCATCCAATAGCAGCCACTGAAGAGTAGACGTTAACCACAGAGTGTTGGCTGCTACTGCATCGTTACATGAGCGAAAGGAAGAGGAAAGAGGAAGACGTTATGGTGTTGTGCTCTTCGATCGATCGATCGATCTGCTGTTGATCTGCTGTTACGGAGGCACGAAAAGAAGAAAGAATAATAATAATAATATAGGTGTCCTTTAAATAAAGATGATGTCATTTGGCGAGCTTCTAGCGATTTTGTACCGGAGACGTAGCTTTTGTACATAGGCCGGAAGCAGCTCGCAAGAGCCATAGACTCTGTAGTGCTGATTGTAATGGATCTGTCGAAGAGATCCTTTGTATCACCTAGGATGTCTCTTCTTCCCTCAATAAACTGCCTGCAGCAATTGCGACTTAGTTAATCCGATGAGATTTCGGGAGGTCTTTCCTCGGGGAATATCCTCTCTAGATCTCTTCCTCAGATCTCAGCTGGTAGTTAGGCAGGAAGAGAGCCTCAACTGGCCTTCCTCAGCAGGAGGATGGCTCTCAGTCAAGGACTTGGCCAGCGCCAGGTTGGGAGATCTCTGGTTGGTGAGATTCTCCCTTCACTGGGCTGTCAAGACCAGCTCCTCAGAGCTGGCTGCCAATGCTATTCAACCACTACTGTTGGAATGGTTGAATCGCTACTATTTACCCTAGCATGGGCCACACAGGAACTGGTCAACTGCGAGACTACTGATATGCTATCGGGTCTCAGGTATTTACTATTTCATTATTCTCAACTATAGACGAAGATGGGTGGATATCCATCTTTCCAGGCAATAAGCCAGCAAGCTGCCTTAGCGCTGCTGCTACGAATCTAGAGCTCTTGCTCTGTAATTCATAGAGGGCATTTAATCTTCGTAGTACCCAGCTTCCTCAAAACAACAGGAGTTCCGAAATAGTCTTGTAAATAGTTCTGCATCTGCTCCAAGTCCATGGGAACTCCGTCGGCAAGTGGAAAAGTTTCATTTGTTATTGTTATTAATTTTTTAACAATATTTTTAATAAAAATGTAGATAGTAACCAGTCTGTCTGCTAATCTCTCGGATTACACGACAATGATGGAGTTCATGCGGCGTGAATTTGTGACCGAAGCCTTTGTCTCCTACAACCATAGACGAGGTCTAATGCAGCTATGTTGCCTGATCTATGAAGATGAGGAAGTCAACCTTAAAAACTGGTTTCCAAATTACACTGCCAATGAATTTGATGATGACATCGTGGAACTAGAAACCAACCCCTATCAATGGAAGGGTGCATGCTAATTAGCTTGTCAACCAGTCAACCAGCGATCTAATCCACACCAAGAACTGAAAACACAAGAAGTCACCTATGTGAACGCCTTGGTTTGACCATATCAGCAATGTCAGCAGTCATAGAGTCTTAATCTAATGCAAAAATCCCGAACCAACACGGTCCCGGATTTGACCGGTACCCATGTCGTATGCAACATTGAACTCCCGATTTGACCGGTACCCATGTTGAAGAATAGTTAAGAAAGCAAACCGACCTCCGATAATAAATTCCCCACATTTCTCTCGCTAGCCCTTCAGGCGACTTCCTATCCATGAACATGTGGTTCGTACGCCGAGAAACACATTTATTTTCATTGGTTGTTCGCGTATGTGTCTTCATTCTTAACCATTCACGCATATCTGTCATTCGCAAACAAAGAGAGTCGCAGGGCGAGCCACAGAAGGCTACCAAGGAATCTAATCGACTTCAAATCGAATCCAAGGGATAACAGGCAGCGTTCCCTTAAAGCTTTGACTATCCCTTAAACAATCCCTTAAGAAACAATTCCTTAATAATTGTGGTGATCAATTGTTTTAGCCAGTCGTGGCTCTACTTGTGCTGTTGGATCTGTTTCTCAGGTCAACTCTTCTTCATTACTTCTTTAAACTATAAACATAAACACAAACTCTGATTTTGCGACAAACTCCATCCAGCCATGCAGGATACAGATCCATGCATCTCTTTTGGCTGGTATAAACCAAGCTATCTTTCTAGATAGGTCATGGCTGAGGAACTGCATGATCCTTCCTTGCAGAGGAACTCTATGTCCTCTACAGCTGTTCCTATCTTGTCTGATGGTGACACAGCTCATTGTACTGAAAGAGTGTACAGATGCAGCAGCAATCTTTCCACCAGACTGAGCCAGCACAGCTGCGTTGCACCCATACTATGGCTCCTATGGCATAATCTCATCGCTCCCCACCATTGGAGTCATGGATGGGGTGCCAACAAGCTTGCACATCATGGGGCTTCTCTCGATACTTCCATGAACTGGGAGCATCTGACTTCTCAGTGTGGACTTTGGTCGCTTACCTCAAGGGTTACCAACCCTCTTGAATACATCAAGGTGTCCATTGCTGAGTACCACTTGGCACATTGGGAGGGGCATCACATGGGCTTGTGATCAACCTCCAGTCGTGTTCAGGAGAGAAAGGATGCATTGGCATTGGTCCATCTGACTGTCAATTGGGATCCTACCTGGTCTCCCCATACTTGCATCACAGCTCATTGGCTTAGGAGGCATCTGTCTATCTCCCCATAAGGGCCAGTGAGAACAATCTTGGCCGTAACTGTTCACCTGAAGCCTTCAACTGCAACCATACACCATATAAATTGTGTCAGAATTTGGACTGCCATTGTTGTTTCTAGAAGATACGGTTTAGTCTAAAGATTTTTGCATAGTCGATATACATCAGCTTGCCACTATACACATTTTTCGAAATATCTTTCACGGAACGATTTCGGAACGAATTCAATCGTATCTAGATCACCGAATCAAAGGTTGCTTCGTTCAATCTAATTTTGTTGCTCTTCCTAGCTAGTACCAGTTAGTAGAGATTTTTTAATTCTCTGTTGTTCTATAGGCCAGCAACAACGTTGAATTGATGCCATCAAATTTTTTTGACTACGTGTGTATCAATTGAAATTTTGTGGAAATATTCTTAATATCGAAAATGTGAGCGTTGAGAGGTCATGCCGGTGCTTAGATCGTTCCAGAGTTTGCAGCCAAATTGGCAGCGATCCATCGAGTACTGAAAGTTCCATAGTAAAAAACAGTCGTGTTTGCCTCTCAACTTCATCCTGTCGTAGCATTACTACTAGAAGCTACGAAACTCTTCGTGTCGAGCAGCAGCACGCCTGGGGAACCCCCCCGTCTGAGTTTCCACGCCCCGCAGCGTGGACACTTGAACCCTGATGGGTTCTCGCATCCATGACCCTAATCATGGTTGCCGAGAGGACCATCTCACAATTTGCAAAATTAATTCCCACGCTCCTCACCTACAACTCAAGTACATCTCTACATCTCGCAGGTCATCACCTGCGTTCCGGAAATGGATACCCCACATGATGATGCACCGCATCAGCTCCTCAATGCCTCTCGAACAAGATTACCCTTAAGGCAATGACGCCCGTCCAAGACCACATTTGGCAAGATCAACAGTGGCAACCATGAATCACTAAAGCCAGCGACCTAGCCAAGATCAGCCATTGAACTGCCAATCGCAAGAAGGTTGTCTCTCTCTCAGCTCACAATTCTTCATTCAGCCGACGCTGAAAGCAAGAACCTAGATTAGATTAATCTCTTGCGCCGGCATCAGGTTTCGTATCTTTTCGACCCTCACCATGGCCAGCTCTAATTTTTCGGATCTCGTCTCTCGTGCAGCGGCATGGGAGGTACATGCTCCAAACTACGCTGATATCCTCACTGCTGTTAGTGGCGCCTCGAATGCAAATCGTGATGTTGCCTCTCGCGCCATGAGCCAATTTTGCCTTCGTTCACCTGTCACCTTTAGCTTCGTCCTCCAAAATGATGAAACGAATATCTACATTGGACACTCACTCTACGCTTACCCCGTGAATCCGAGCCAAGCCTCTCCTTACGACAATCTCTACGCTATCGTGGTGGGGAACGATCTTCGACGCGCAATCACGGTGGTCCTCCCCATGTCTGCCTTCGAGCGCATGGCTGACATAGCCTGCCACAACATGACAATTATTGACGGAGGAACCATGTTCGCTGCCGTTCCCGCTCCTGTGCTACACAGTGGCCCCCACGGCGGTGGTGTGGTCCCCGACACCGATGTCTTCCGCGTCCGTCGCGTGATGCCACTTCCGTCCTATCTTTCTGAAGCCGTCCTTGCGGCCCGTCCCGAGGGACAGTACAGTCTTCCCCAGTTCTGTGTGGAAGTTCTCACCCCTGAGATAACCCACGCAGATCCTGCGCGACAGGCTGCCATCGCCCCTTGGTCCAATGGTTCCGCGCCTGTTGTACGTTGGCCGCGGGAGGTCATACGTCCACCAGTAATGACGCAGCCAACGTGGCCGCGCCCATTAGCGCAAACGCGCTCCAACCAAGCACCAACCGGGTGCTCTCCCCTCACAAACCTACGTGATACGCTGGAGGCCACTGTTGAACAACAACTCCAGTATGACCGTGAGAAGAGCAACAAAACCTTCACGGATAAATTCGGGGCTGCCCTAGCCACTCGCGTCCACAACCTCTGTAACGTGGCCGATGACGCAAACCTTCCCGTCATTCACCGTCTGCTCACGAAGTCCCCTAAAGGGAATGAACACGGGATCCTGCAAGCTCAACTAGACGAACGCACTCAGGCATCGGCGCTGCCCATTAACCTTGCGAACAAACCATTGGTCACTGGACACATTCTGGATCGTGTCTTCCGCAAGTACTTCGTGAACGGTCAAGGGACCACCTTGGGCGAAGGCCTCTCCCCCTTCTCGGTAGTGTGCCAAGGCCATTCGGAAGCTAAGGCAGTCCAGGACTTAGCTGCTCGAGCAGAGTACGTTGAGAAGGGAGCCTCCGTCACCTTGGAAGATGCCATCGCCATCACTTCCACCGACGTCAAGTTTCCCACCGACGCTCGCATTGCGGAGCGAGGAGAAGCTCTATGGGTTCTCCATCATGATAGATGTTTTCCATGGAGGAAACCATCCAGCTTCGCACTCGGTGCATGATGTTGCCCTCTCGCTGGGATCCTACCTCCACACCATCCATGGCCTACACGCTGACAACCGGAGTGTGGCGGTGGACTTGTGCGGTCGCATCCTTTTCGAGGTCCAACAAGAATACTTCTTGTGGGTCAACGAAGCTATCCTAAATCCAGGCGCTGCTGCCCCCAACTTTGGAGTGCTCACTAGACTCGTTCAGTCCTCCCGTGCCTCGTCTCTCGCAGAGCTCCCTGCTCACTGGTGCTCGTTCTTCAAGCCCGCTCCCGAGCCGCCTAGCAAGAAGCCTGCTGGAGCAAACCAACAGCGAGCGGGAGCACACCCCGTTACCAACGTCCACGGCGATGAGGACCTCTTGATGCGTTTCCAGGACTCTGGGTTCCGCTCCATCACTGAAATGACCAAGGACCACCAGTATACTATTCCCAAGCACGGTGGTCAAGACGTCTGTATGGCCTGGGCCCTCAAAGGCAGCTGCACCTCCGGATGCAAGCGCGCTGTCACCCACAAGCGCTACTCAGCGGCCACGGTGCAGAAGCTCCACACTCTCCTCACGGACTGTGGAGTTGCTGACCCGCAGCCCTGAGTCTCCACGCCTGGACTCGCCACCCGTATTGGAGCTCCCGCTCCTATCTCGGTGGCGTCCATGCCTCGCAAGCAGATTGGTCTCCGCCCTTTTGATCGCGATGTCTCTCCTGTGAAACCTCCAAGGACTAACAGGAGCACTCCTGCTCACAAAACACCTTCACACGACAAATCCACCACTTCAATTCGCGCCCTCTCGCATGCAGCCTCACTGTCAATGTCTTCATCATCAAAGCGGTCGGCTGGCCTACTGCCCGGATCACCTAAGAAACGCCGACCGCCTTCATCCACTACATCAAACACCACTAAAACTACTAGCCCTGCCATTGACACCAGATCAATCCGAAATGACAGACTAGGTACGTTAGTCCAAAACCTTTGCTCAGCCTACTCGAAGGCAGAGACGTGGGAATCCTTTGTCACCGACTTCAGAGGGCGCTCCTACCTTGCTCCAAACTTGGAGGATGTCGACCATCCTGCCATCCCCTTGCTCTGCCACTGGAGAGACCATGGGGTCCCCGTACAAAACGAATCACCTCCCTGGACGACGGAACAGAAGGAGGAATGCATCCGCCGCGGCTGCCACAAATCTGCTACCGAGCATTCCGACTTCCTCCGTGAAGAATTTTCTGAGTTCATCGAGAACAAGTTCTGGGCTGTCCTTCCATTCGACCTCGTCAAGGACGAACCCTCCCTCCTTCTATCTGCCGCTGCGGTCAAGGTGGAACGAGACCGAAAACCCCGACTCATCAGCGACCACACCTGGAACTGGGGTTGGCCCTCCGTCAACGAAACCACATCACATCATGCGCCGCCCGAGGCCATGCAATTTGGAAATGCCTGCCCCGCATCTTGTACGATGTGCGTCACGCTAACCCCAAGTTTGGACCCGTCCGCCTCTGCAAGCATGACATCAAGGACGGCTTCTACCGCATGTTCCTGAATCCTTCCGACTGCATCCGTCTCGCGGTGGTGTTGCCTCGCTATGAAGGTGAGCCCCAACTGGTGGCCGTCCCAATGTCACGCATCATGGGATGGGTCGAGTCGCCACCCACTTTCAGTGGCATGTCGGAGACTACCTGCGACCGAGCAAATGAACGCTTCCTGAAGTCCCCCAGAGCCTGTCCTCCACACAGACTTGAGCATCATGCCGAGGAAATGGATGACCTGGACCCGTCCACCACTCCTAGACCACGAGAGAAAGAGGACCATGCGGCAACGCAAGAACTCCTTGGGATCGCCACCTCCCCCTTGGAGGCCGAACTAGACCACTTCGCGGGACCCTCGAACAGACCTCTGCTCCAGCCCATCGGGCGAAATGATGTGTTCGTTGACGACTTCATCCAACTGGGCCAAGGAGGAAAGACCCGTATGAAAGCGCTGCGCAGGCACTTACTCCATGCCATTGACGAGATCCTCGCACGCCCCAACCTTAGCGAGAAACACCGAAATGAGGCAGTCTCGCTCAAGAAACTCCTGCAAGGAGATGGAAGCTGGGCTATTCGAAAACTCATTCTGGGATGGATCATCGACACCCTTCGACAGACTCTGGAACTTCCTCCCCACCGGAAGCAAGCGCTCGCCGACATCTTCAAGGAACTAGCCGGGGGTCACAGAGTCAGCCACAAGTGTTGGATGCAAATCCTCGGTAAACTGTGCTTTGTCTCTGTCGCCATCCAGGGCTCCGCTGGACTCTTCAGCGCACTCCAGCTCGCCCTCACGAAGTCCAAAGGAGGGAGAATCCGGATCAACGCTGCGCTGAGATCCCACATCGATGCCTTTGCTGATCTGGCTGCCAGCCTCTGCCACCGCCCGACACACTTGGCTGAGATCGTCCCCCAGGACCCATCCTTCTTCGGCGCCACTGACGCCGACAAGGCTGGAATGGGCGGTGTCTACTTTGACTCCGAGGAAACTCCTTACCTATGGAGGTCCCCGTTCCCTCCCGATGTGCAGGCTCAGCTCGTGTCCACGGACAACCCGAAAGGAACCGTCACCAACAGTGACCTCGAGCAAGCAGCCATCCTTGCGCAACACTCCTTGCAAGCGGCGCGGCACTGCGTCACCTACGCCACCCTCTACACTCTCTCGGACAACACCCCGGCCGTCTCCAGAGTCTCCAAAGGGGCCGATGAGATCTAGTCAGGGTAGATGCACAAAGAGCTGGCTGGGAGTGGAGAGCTCTGCTTGGAGGTCTCACTCCTCTGGCACTGGGAATGGGCCAGCCACAAAGCTGGCTGCCACTGTTATTCAATCTCCACAGCAATGATTGAACAACTTACTCTTTCTCTCGTTGCCTTGGCACAATCCACACAGGAAGGCTTCAACTGTGAGGAAACTAGTGCTACTGAGGCTGTATCTGGTCAACTATCCTTTCATTACTTCTTCTTCTTTAAACTATGCTAAAATCAACTGAACACAAAATCCTCGACAGCACTCAGCATGCAGCTTTGGCTCTCTTGCATCTCATTTGGCTGGTCCTGACAAGCTAACTTTCTATATTGGTCTTGGCTGAAGAACTGCATCATCCTTGGGGATATAGAGTTCCTCAGCTATTCCTGTATTGCCAGATGGCTGCACTGCTGACCCTACTGTTGGCGTATACAGATGTCACAGCGATTCTTCCACCTGGCTAAACCAGCACAGCTGCTTCGCACCACTATGGGAATTCACGTGGATTTCAACTCATCGCTCCCCACCATGTGATGTGTCCATGTGGGTGTCCAGAAGATCAGCTGTGTCTCCTTGCCAGAACAGAACTGCCTTCAGAATGGGCCATATCTGGGAGTAACCCCAGTGTTTCGTCAGGATGTCTGCGGGGTTGATTGCTCCGGGTAGATGATGAAACGAGATGGTCCCTGCGGAATGGCTTCTCTGACGAAGTGGTAGGAGAGGGCGTGATGTCTCTTCTTGAGGGGCGAATGGGGCTGGGTGGAACTTGTCACCAACAGACCCATTGTCGCCAAACATGTATGTGGCCCCTTTACCTCCACACCAAGGTACCTGAGTGTAACTCTGGCTGCAATGGCCTGCTGGGTGCAACCCTAGCAGCAACGAACTCAGAGCCGTAGGTGGCTGCTTCCACAGTGGCTTCTTCTTGCAGTACCATTCGAATGGGGTCTGTTCACATAGTGCAGTACACCAGTGACTGCCTTGCCATTGACCCAATCGTGGTATAGGTTTGCATCCACATAGGTCGTCAACACCACCGGCTTGCCCTTCGGCTTTGGGGCATCTACTGGGAGTTCCTCCTTGCCTCCCCATAGACCGTCCTTGTCCAGTCGTAGGTGCGGTATTCCAGTTGGGAGTAGTCTGGCTCGTTGGTGCGGATCTGATTCCTGCCTGGTTCATCTTGACCAAGAATCCAGTGATCCTCTTGAGTCTTTCCAGATGCCCCAACCTGGGTGCCACCCTGAAGGAATGACATTGACATACAGAGACTGCAATATCAAATCTTCCAAGTGAAATTGCCCATTGCAAAGCTCCAATAAGGGACTGGTATTTTGAGATCCCATCATCATCCAGGAAAGAGAGGTATCAAGCTCTGGCGTGGTCGTTCTTCTTCCACTGGGCCCTGGTGACTTTAGTGGATGGATTCTCCACAAAGGATACATATGGGCCTTGACACGTTCAATGTACTTTTTGGTGCATGGACAGGATTCCGTCGCTATCCCTTTCCAAGTCACATTCCAGATGGAAGGTAACAGGTCCAGTTCCTTTGTGTTTGAACTTGTGTGGTGGAGCCTGCAGTAGATCGATGATGACTTGGGTTGCTTGGAAGCTTTCAATAGGTCGTCAACATAGCAACCGATGTACTCGTAGTGATCGCCGCAATCACGCATCCAGATATCTGGCTCAGCCTTAGAGGGCTTGAAGCAAAATCCGTGAAGCACATCAAACAGTCTATCATGCCAACACTTGCCCTGATGATTTTAGTCCATATTGTGCCTTGATCATTTTCATCGTATGTCCAGCCATGTCTCCAAACCCCCCACCAGCAAAAAAACACACCTTCTCAGTAGTGTAGCTTTCCAGGTATTCATTGCCAATGTCCGTTGCCCAGATTTCAAGCCCATTCAACTCAGGCAAGAAACTAACCAGACGAATGCCCTGTAAGGACACAACACCTGAGTAGGTTGGGTCTACTGGTGTTTCTGTCCTGTGGCCTCCTGCCTCAAACCTTGCCTTGTGCCTCCCGTCGTGTTTGACGGCGTAGACCATATGACATGGTATCTTCTGGTAACCTGTTGGGACTGGAGTACCCTTTCCCAGTGACTCGAAGGTGTCGTATTCCATCAATTGGGCAATTTCCAGTCTCTCTGCATCCTGCCACTTGCTGTTGCCATTCTTCTCGTCGATGAAAACAGCTTCAGCGTGGTTTCTTGGGACCTGGAAACCGTATTGGTAAATGGGCTTGGTGCGGAAACTCTTCAACTTTGCTTGGTGTACCATACGTGTGAACACCTTGGAGTTCTTGGTATAGGATCTGCATCGCTTCCATCCATCGACCTTGAGCAGGCCATTCTTTGATGCGTAGATGGAAATTGACACAGGGTCATCATTGAAGATGCTCCCCATATCCTCCCAAGAAGTCTCTCCGCTGGCCCATTGAATCAGCACCTCGTACTTGGACTTAGTTCGGGAGGGACGATGTCGGATGACAGCCTCGATCCGGTACATATCATCTTTGTCCAGGTCCCTCTCACACCATTCCAGCATCTTTGAGTATGCAAAAACTTCCTCAAAGTATTCGTCCCCATGTTTGCACTTGAACCTGTATACGGCTGCTGATCCGTCTTCGTTGGTTTCTCCTGTGGCCTCTGCAGACACAATCTTGGCTTTATGCTGCTCGCCTTCCTCATTGGGGTC
>CAICTM010001497.1:0-28169 GCA_903772945.1 Seminavis robusta
ACCTTTAACTATGATTCCATGTGTGATCGGCATGGTTATTGGTGACCTATAGGTCACTCCAGGCCAGTTTGTAGGTTTGCTGTCGCCAAGCTGCCCGTTGTGCTTTCCAATCCCAAGAGAGCCATGATGCTCGCTCTGATCCGCATTGGCTCAGTTTTGGTGAAGACCGCAGGAGAAAGGCCTCGACAGATGAAGGTCCAATTACCCCGGATTCCTTCAATGATGGATGCCTATGTGGATCAGACTTTATGGGTCTGTATGGTAAGGAGACAAGGACCGATCGTGCCAATGTCAAGAGCAGGTACTGGCTTTGTCATTTGCCATCAATGACTGTCCAATAGTCTGGGCGAGCAAACTGCAGCCGAGCATCGCCCTCAGCACCATGATGTCGGAGTACTATGCCTTAGCCACCTGTATGATGGAGGTGATCCCATTCGCAACACAGTGAAAGCTGTCGCCAAAGGGATGGGATTAATGAGCACTTGCTTGCCTCGTTCAAGACCACTGTCTGGGAAGACAACGTGGGAGCTCTAACTCTGGCAAACCTCGGAACAGGTCAAAGCACTCACTCGCTCAA
The DNA here is from genome assembly GCA_903772945.1 of Seminavis robusta. NCBI lineage: Eukaryota > Bacillariophyta > Bacillariophyceae > Naviculales > Naviculaceae > Seminavis > Seminavis robusta. The sequence goes on from CAICTM010001497.1 coordinate 578, forward strand.
ATGTTCTATGATGTGAAAGGTGCATTGGTTCCGCAGTCATCTCAAGCCTGGTAAGCTCGAGGTGGCAAAATCGACACAGCAGACCAGCTCGCTGACATGTTCACCAAAGCCCTTAGCGAGAGAAGTCTTCGAACGGCTTCGACTTCGTTTAATGTGGCTGGTAGCGTGCTACAGTTTTTCAGCTCGCGGAGTAAGATATTTTTCTTCTCCTCTGGCTCTGAGCTGCATGTTTCGTCGCTTGGAGCTAGCGTGAAGAGATGTTGGCGTCGTTCTACTGGTGCGCACGTCATTGGATTGCGCGCACAAGCTAGATCTCGCCAAAGAGGGAGACCTCCTTTTTCTTTTTCGCCAACTCCAACTCTACCAAATTATTGCGTCACGACAAGGGCACTCCAACGTCACCATGTCACGTCGCGCGGATCTCCACGCTGTAATTTTCAAATCAAGTCGTTGCTAGCGCAAAAGTTGATTTCCATCTGGACGTCGAAAACTACCACGCTGAGAAACCACGCCAATCAACACCGTTTTGCGAAGTGGGTTTTCGCTCCAGAGGGAGCTCAACAACAACAACTTGATTTGAAGGCTCACAAAATCGAAGTGGACCTACAATAGAAGGACTGCTACGACCACGAGCTGCACACACCCTGCATTTTATTATCTGTTGCATATCTACTCCATCTTGAGATCGACCATGAAGCGCACCGGAAAGAACAACCAAAGCAACAAGAAGAACCGTCGCAAGGTGCTTGTGAGTACTCCCAAGCAAGTTCCAGTTGCGCTGAAGCTCCTCCGAAGAAGAAGCCAGCTCCCAAGAAGGCTACCGTGAAGAAGCAGCTGGGAAGAAGCAAGTACCTTGAAGCCAACCGCGTGTTACCCCTGTTGCAAAGGCCGACCCTGCTGCGAAGGTTGACGTGGGAACGTTGCTACAAGACCCTGCCGTCAACAAGCCCCTCGCCATGATAACCAACCAGCCTGGTCTGTTCGCTCAGGTCGCCAATTCAGCTGCTGCAGTCGCCGATACTTCAGCAGCATCCAACAACGACGACTCGGTCTCCGAACAGCGTCGTGGAAGTCGTCGCCGTCACTTCCAAGAAGGTCCCCAAGACAACTAGAGCTGGAACTGCCGTCGCGATCAAACAAGAAAGCAAGCCTGCCGGGAATGACAGCTCGAAGCTCGACACCGACAAGCCTGTTGTTCTAGTTCGATGCCGTCCAGCTCAAGATAGCAGTGCAACCTCACAGTCGAGATGGTCGGGAAGCGTTGGTTCACGGACTTCCTTACAACCCACCAGGTCGAAGATCGTGGTCTGAGCGGACTCGACATCGAGACAAAATTGGAGGTCGCTCCGCGCTCATTTCCAAGCTAGTGGCTTTCATGAAAGACACTGTGTACAAGACTCGTATCCCTTCTGTCACGAAACGTCGAACTTGTCTCCAGCATTTCATGCGCACGGGAGTTCAACTTTGGGGTCTCACCATTGAAGAACAGCGCAAGGTGCTCTCCCAGGAGGACGGGACGTGCTACGCCGCCTCGGAGAATGACTATGAATGGAACGACCCTGAGCAGCCATTCATTGAAATTGACGACGACAATGATGAAGAAGAGGAGCAGGACGAAGACGAGGACGAGCACGAGAGCGAGAAATTAAACGAGGACGAGGTTGATCTACGAAAATACAAGAGATGGAGCCACTACCACTACATTGCATGTTTGTGTTTGTTTAGAGTTTGACATCGTTGTGCAGCAAAGAGGACTACGGTACAAAATTTGCTACCCCGTTCGGTTCAAGAGGGAGTGCGAGAGGAGCCAAAACCAGCCGGTGGTTGGCAATCACGAGGTGAACCTCCCGGGACTCGCTAGAACGAGGTAGACGTAGAATCCCCTTTTAATTTTTAGCTTATTCTTTTGTGTCATCCCATGTCTACATCGTACTGCACATCGGCCTCCGTTCGCACCACCGGCGAGACCTCCTTTGCCACGAGGAGCGGCATCCAACAGAGTAATCTTCAGATTGGTATTGTCGGAAGCTTGGGCCAAGGCATCGGCAGCACTAAATCCAGCCCACCCTCCTCCGACAATGACCACGTGTTTCTTCTTCTTCTCATCTTCTTCTTGTGATGACGCGGCGAGCGATGACCATCTTTGGTGATCCGTAGTTGTGGTTCGAGTGACACCGCCAATGGTAGATTGTGGTAGCAGGAAGGCATCACATGAAGAAACACTAGCACTAAGGAGCACGTTCAGCCAGGGCAAGATCAGCAGGAACATAGTCGAGGAGACCATGGCAGAGTAAGGCGATGGACTTCAGCCAAGGAAGGATAAAAGTGAGGAAGGATGAGGTGGATGACTGATCAATGAGTCACTCTGACCTCTCGAGCACTCAACTATCGGACCTCTAAATCTTTGTTTGACCACTTCTTCGTCCAATTATTTGCATCTGACCTCTAAGTCCAACGATCAGACCTCTAATTCTCCGTCAGCAAACTGCATGCATGCTTGTTGTCCGGAAGTTGCCTTCGCGACGACCATGCACCCACGGCCAACCCGTGTTGGCGGCATCGGCATACCATCTTGCTATAGCTATAGTAGGTCCTGTGTTGGTTACTTTATAGCAGCTGTTGTGAATCATTGTATGTATGTCAAACGGTGTATGTCTGTCTGTCTGTCTGTCTTTCTGATTGATGGATTGATTGAATGAATGAATGCAAAGAAAACGTAGCTCAAGAATAGTACAAGAAGAAGGTGTGAAAACCGCAAGCGACGAGAGAGACAACAAGGAACATCATCCTTATTATTCGAGCCACCGGCTATCTATAGTGATGATGAAGATGATATCGAGTGGTTTCCGCAAGACGATGAAGAGCTTTTTCGTGGGATTTTTGATGGGAATGGTGGTCCTACGACAAATGCCTTTGGCTCTTCAACCATATACCGAGCAGGAGACTGGGGTCAATAATCAGCCCATCAATAGCAGCGCCAGCGCCGTTGCTATGGATACTAATCCAAGAATACCTACAGAGGATGTCCAAGATAAGGATGTGGCTAGAGTCCTAGATACACAACCACAAACACAATCCACAGAAAAACAACCAATCGAACTACCAGCAATAGAAAGTGATCACGAGAATCCAGTCCAACAGCAACAACAAGTAGATCAACAGCAACAGCGACAAAATGAAGTCACTGCTGTTGACACGGGTGATGAAATTCCCGCTGTCAGTTGGGAGTCCCAAAACCAACCAGACTCGACTCTTCCACCCACGGCGTCTGTCTTTCCACAATTCATTCAAGACTACATTCAATTCCACAATCAAAATCGTGGACATCCTGCTGCCAAATATCTCATTTGGAGATGTCCGCCCAATGGTCAATGCGGTGGTACCGGAGATCGCATCAAGGGCATTTTGTCCGCCCTCTACACAGCCATTTGTACCAATCGAGTCCTACTCATTGATTGGCCCGTCGCGGGAGGAGGCGACGTCTCCCAATTTCTACAACCCCATACCATTGATTGGACCATTCCCAATTCCATCAAGGCATATATGCAAACACTAGTGAAATACAGTGCCATTGACAGTTACGCCCATCCCGCTTTTCAACAGTTGCAAATACCCGCGCGGATGGCGGACGTTCCCATGATTGATATGCGCTCCAATTTATGGAGCGAACACGTCAAAGCCGTCGTGTCCGTCAATGACACGCAATGCGTCCAAGAACAATTGTGGACCAAAGAAACCGTACCCAATCCATTTGCAACACAACAAAAGGTACTCTTTCGCATGGGATTCTGGGCACTATTCACGTTTGCCGATCAAGTACACGAACGAAAACTCAATATGCAAATGAGAACGGGTTTGTTGCTCGAACAACAACTCAAACGACAACAAGAGCAAGAAGCAATGCAACAACAACCAACTAGACGACGACGATTGCAACAAGATCCCCTTCAATTGAAAATCAATCAGGCCGTACGGACTCATTACGCCAAGGAAACCGCCCGCAAACAAAAAGCCATGATTCAACATCAACTGGCTGAACAACAAAAACGAAAATCACAACTCCAACGATTGCAAAAGGAAACCGCCATGGCCGGGAAAACTACCCTCCAACCCTACATTGCCGTACACATTCGAACCGGTAACGGTGGAAATTCGTGGAATGATCCGGCACGACACAATACCGTGCAAGATTTTGAACAATTCTATCACTGTGCCAAACGATTGCAAGACGGAATTTATCAACGACAACGAAAGCAGTGCATTGACAACAACGACAACAGCAAAAATGCGACTGGCAATACTACCTACGACTATGATTATCAACGACCACTCCCACCCCTTCCCATTTACGTCGCAGCCGACAATGTACTCGCCAAGCAAGCATTGGTCGCACTCGATCAACAACAATCGCAATCCAGTCAAACCATTCGAGTCTTGGAACAAATGCCCATTTATCACATTGATCGATCTCGCAGGGGAGGTCACGGCGATGAGAATACCGTGTGGGGAGAGTTTAATGTCTTGCTGGAATCGACGTGCCTCGTCGAAAGTCGCTCGGGGTTTAGCGATTTGGCCGCGTGGTTGCAACCTGCGCACGGGAAACGATGTGCCATTTTGTACAGCAAATGCAACGACCCCGTCCAAGTGGCAGAAGCCTTGGATGCTTTGGAGTTTATTAAATGTTGAAAGCGAGATTAGGGGGGAAAATCCATAAACAGGAATGATATAGTAGTCAAAAGATAACTCAAGTTGTTGTAATATTTGTGATTTCCAACGATCCATCAGCTCGAACTGAAACGCCAATGGTGGTTTCAGAGAAGCCCACCCCAGCTGGCGAGGCATACAAAACTGTTTGGTTAGTGGCTGTCAGAGCGATCCAACCGTTGGGTATGCCATCACCAATCCTGTCTGACAAAACCAGTCTGTAGCTGTTGTTGGTTCTGACTGAGAAGAGAGAGGAGTAAAGATTATTCCAGAACTCCAGTGGACCATCTGATTCCAATGTGGCCCAAATACCAGTCACATTGGTTTCTTTCTGCCAAACCCATGATGTTTCCCATGGATAAAAATCAGTTTGGATATTGAGCATGGCAGATCCAGGTATGGTTGGAAACCGCCCAGGCCAGTCTGGTGGAGCTTCTTTTAGGTCAGCACAGGTGGAGACAGGGGGAGTTTCATTCTGGGAACAATCGCACCATAGAAAAGAACAAAGATGCCCTGGGACAAAACCCGAGAACTGATTCCCATATAGACTCAATCTCATAGATGCCTTCAGTTGGCTGGGTAGTGTTCCTGTCAGGTTATTGTTGTGAAGATCCAGTGACCCCAATGAAGTCATTATTCCAACTTCAGTTGGGATCCGGCCAGATAGTGGATTGCCTGATAGAAAAAGCTGTCCCAGTGAGGTAAGGAGCCACAGCTCAGAGGGAATTTGACCAGTTAATCGATTCTCAGAAAGGTCAAGCAAGTATAATGAGGTCATCATTCCAATTTCAGTTGGGATGCTCTGGCCAGATAGCTGATTGCCTGATAGGAAAAGATCTCCCAGTGAGGCAAGGAGCCACAGCTCAGAGGGAATTTGACCAGTTAACCGATTCTCAGAAAGGTCAAGCCAGGATAGTGAGGTCATCATTCCAACTTCAGTTGGGATCTGGCCAGATAGCTGATTGGCGGTAAAGTGGAGTCTTCCCAATAAGCTTGAGCCACTGAAGTTATTGGAAGAAAGGTCAAGCCAATCCAATGGAGTTAGCAGCCCAAGTTCAGATGGAACTTCACCGCTCAACTGATTTTTTTCAAGTTGCAGCCAATACAATGTGGTCAGGAGCCCTAGCTCAGAATGCAGCGAGCCACTCAACCAGTTGCCAAAAAGCCCAAGAAGTCCCAATGAGGTCAGGAGCCCAAGCTCTGAAGAAATCAGACCAGTAAACTGATTTTCCTGCAGCCAAAGAGCTTCCAATGAGGTCAGGAGCCCATGCTCAGAAGGTATTTGACCAGTCAATTGATTCAATCCCAAGCGAAGATGTGACAATGAAGTCAATAGTGAAATCTCAGAGGGAATTTGGCCTGACAGTTGATTTTCCTCAAGGTAAAGCACAGTCAATGAGGTCAGGAGCCCAAGCTCAGAAGGTAATTGACCAGTCAATTGATTGAATCCCAAGTGAAGAGTTGACAATGAAGTCAATAGTGAAATCTCAGAGGGAATATTTCCAGTGAACCGATTGTCAAACAAACTCAAAGCAGTCAATCCAGTCATCTCATAAAGCTCTGTTGGTAACACAGATTCAATTGGCTCAGCAAAGCCATTGTTCCCCAACTGTGCCAACAACAGAAGAGACAAGGAAGTCAAGAGGGCAATGTCAGGTGGCAAAGATGGGGAAAAGCCATTGAGCCCTAGGCCATCCAGATTCAGAGATGTGAATTGTCCTTGGCTGTTGCAGGAAGGTATAGATTCAATATCCCAGTCTTGCAATTCAATGTACATGTCGTCAATAAAAAATCCAAATCCACTGGAGAACCAGTCACATTCCTCCTTTGTGTCATCCATCCAGCGTTCCTTTATGAGAGGATTCCAATTGTCTCCCTCAAAGGCATAGTAGAATGCAGCCAGAGCAAAGAGCTGCGTCTTTCTCCATTCAGGCAAGTTTGTGATGTTTTGGTGATTCACTAGCCATTGCCATGCTCTCCACTGCGGAGTCTCACTGCCATTGTAGATGCTGGCCAAAGTGTAGCCAGGGAGAGTACCGAATAGCACGTCTAGAACCCTAGTGGGGGCAGATGATGGTACTTCAGAAGGAGTCATAGAGCCATAAACGGTCGGAGCATATGTTGATGGCAAGAACAATTCCTCTGGCTCCTTCTTTTGGGTTCCTGCCACAGCTCCCACAATGACTGCTGCCACAATTAACAACATGACAAAGAAGAGAATGAACATCAGCCTCTGTTTCTTCCTCTTTTGTTCTCTCTGCTGGACATGCTGGAGATTGACTGGATCTGCGGAGGGCCTAGTTTGTTCCTCCTCTGGATCTTCTAGAACGAGATTTGCCACTGCCAAGTGTGAGTCATTTGTTGATGGAATGTTGTCGTTCGTGGCGTTGGCGGTGCTTTGTTGTCCTGCATCGTGTGGTTCAGCCGGTGCAGAGGCATCGTCAGGATCCCCTATCTGACCTATCAGTGAATCCTGATGAGCAGTACTTGCACCAACAAGGGAATATCGTAGGGTAGTTGCACGTTGTAAGGCTTCTCCTGGTAAACCCAAGTAGGCCCCTGGTCTCAACGGCTGATGTTGTTGCCTCTGTAGTGGGGTAGGTTCTGGTAATGCGGCTGGTAGTACTCCTGCAAGTTCTGCACTTTGCCGATTAAGTCCTCCACCTTGTTCATTTGAACTTGTGGCATGCCGAGAATTGGCTGCAGTTCCAATTTTTTCCATTTTGGCAGCCTCGTTGCTTTCGGCTGCCATTTGCATGAGCTCCATATTATAACTAGTAGTGTCTCTTTGTTCTTCTTGCTCCTTCAGCATTATTTGTGCTGTTGCAAATCCCTTGGCACCCACTCCCGCAGCAACTGTGTTTCGCTTTTGGAAAAACGACAGATGGTGGCTTTGTGGAGTGTGCCTGACCCGAGCTACGCTTCCAGTACATGTAGAAGGTGTCGCCATGGCAGAATCGGTAGTACTGTTGGTAGTGCCATTATTATTGTCACCGAAGTTACTTTCTGCATTCACTTTGGAACTACCTGTACCGGTACGTTCCCGGGCATGAATTGCGGCAAATTTTTCCAGTTTGGCAGCCTCGTTGATTTCCACTGCCAACTGCATGAGGTGGTTGCTGCTAGTCATGTCTGGTGTTTCTTGATTATGGAGATCTTCTTTCGCATTGAGATGTTCCGTGACTGCCAAACCAGCCTGATCTGCCACAATACTGATGATTTCTTCTTCTTTCACTTCTTCATCTGCCACTCCATTGGTTTCTCCGGTGGCTTGCTGCTGTTCTTGCTGGTTGGCTGTCAATTGGGTTCTACCACTTCTACCATTGGTGAAAGCCTTGGACGAACTTCCAGGGATCTTCTTGGCTGGCCGTTTCTTGACAGATTCTTCTTCATCTTCCTGAGTTCTTATAACAGAGGTATTATGGTCTCGTTGGCATTGTAAGGCTTCTGGCACCGCTCCTTCTTCAATAAGGACGTCCCTTTCTGCTGGGTGGAGCTGATCAGGTCCTTTTCTGCTAGAGTTCTCGGCATCGCTATTACTCTTGCGACAGTCACCCCCGGAATCTTCGTTCCCATTCAAACCGCTGTTGTCTTCTTCTGCCATCCCTGCTGTTGTGCAATTGCCATGAAGTGCCAAGGCGGAGTAGAGTAAGTGTCTTTCGAGATCTCGAGAAGCCAACATTAGTAGACGCTGCTTTGCCTGCTTTATGCATGGGTTCGGGCAATGGACGATACAGTAGAATCGCGCCAAGGGCAGGATTCGGGGCAAATGCATGGGCATTATGCAAAGTGCCTCCCGAGAAGCCAAAATAATAGACACCGTGGGAGCCATGCATGCTTTTATTCCGGATTCGCGGCAAATGGGCGGATTGCCCACCACGGCACAAACGTACAGTCTTCGGTATACTGGTGGTGTACTGGTGTACTGGTCCCATGCAGGTATTGTTTCCAGTACCACCGGTACAGTACCGGCATCGGAAGAAAAAAAACAGGCGAGTGAGTGAGTGCATGCAGTCGACTCAGTCGAGTCCTGTCGAGTCGAGTCGAGTCGAGTGACTCGGTCAAGTCGAGTGCGACAGTCCAGCGGACGTCCGGCCTAGTCTAATATAGGGGGTTTTAGAGTAGGGAAATTATCTACGGAAGCCAGCCGGGGCCAGGCTTAATTAAGCAAAGAACAGTCGAAATTCAGGACTAGGTTCTGTGGGATCAGGGGCAAGAAATTGAGGACCATTACGGGGGGCAAAGGGTTTGGCTTTGCGGGATCCACCGAGACATAAATGGGTAGCTTTCACAAGGGCAATTGGGGTCTTCGTCATTTTTTGGCACAACGGATGAGATCTCATCATCTCATCTCCCAACGGTGGTGGTACCACCATGCATCTATCACTTTGCCTTTCAGGAATACATTATAGTGTCTTTCAGCAATGGTGAAGGACAAGTTTATGGACGCCTCCCGGGGTAGGAGAAAGAAGGAGGATGAATCGAAGACCAGCCAAAAGAAGAGGTTTCTTCAAGTCGTGGCGTTGGGGTTGATGGCATCCGCTCTAAATATGGCGACAACGATCCAGGATCGGTTGGGGTTCCTTACAAATGTGTCGACCACCATTTTGAGACAACCACGCAATGTTGATTCCATCTCCAAGAATCGTTCTTCCGTAGACCAGCCAGACGAGGAGCCGGAATCATCACCGATACCGGTACAATCAGTAGCACTATCCACACCGATCCACGTCCTTTTTCTGGGAGCTATTCCTACATGGAATTCTTGGATTGGCATCACTTTCAACGCGATCACAACCATACATCCGAATTCCCACCCAACTATCTGATTCACGAAAAGTACCATGAGACGTGGCATGGCTTTTTCCAAAATTCGACCGACTACTTTGAAGGCAAAATGACGTGCGATTGTCGTCGATCCGAACAATTCTCGCCCTATTACGAACTGGAAGATCGCTATTATGCCAATGTGGAAGGAAGCTTGTGGGCCACCTACATTCAAGGGTACGGCGACTATTACGCTCATGGCCGCTACATGCCAAAGGATATCCGGCAAGCACACGTATCCCCGGGAGATGGACCCAACAAGGACACGACACCCTTCCAATGGAACTACGAAGGAAAGAACTGGGACAAGTTATTCACCGAATTTGCGGCCCAGCTAGAACCACGGCCCACCAGTATTGTCTTGAATGCCGGACACTGGCCCCACCAGGGCATCACAAGGAATATGGAATCCATCTTGCGAGCCGTAAGGGAGGTCATTGGATGGGATGCTGGTCATCATGTCATTTATCGGGCCACGGTCAAGTCACAGTATGGTCCCGTGCAACTGTCGAGTGCCGACCAAGCAGCACGCGATTGGAGTTTGCGCATGCCCGGGATCCTGTTCCAACCCTTTCCTCCTGCCTTGGCGACCAGTTTGACTCCCGAGGATTACTTTGACGACAAGCATTTTGCACACGCAAGAACCTATCGACAATGGAACCAGGATCTGGTCCAAGCGTTAACAATACCCGCTACAAAAGTGCATCGAGTGTTTATTCTCTCGGGAGCCGTCCGAACCTTGCAACTCACCAAGGAATCCTTACTGCACCATTGGATGTTACCTCTCTGTCCTCCGTCTACGTGCGTGGCACACTTGGTCACACACTTTAGTTATACCGACAATCGACCCAATCCACGCGCCAGTGATCCACGAGGCAGTGTCGTCGAGTCCAGTAGTACGGCGAATGATGGCAGTCGCTTACATTTTCAAAATCACAGTTTCCCGGAGGGATACCTGGTACTACACCCGGTGGAGGATGGGTACAACATTGGATCCCAGGAAGAAAAAGACGCCATGGATCTGGTGGAACGAGAAACGGGAGGAACACTGGCTGCCAAAATGAGAATCTTTCGCGTGGGAGATCCTCGTCGTTACTCCATGTGGTTTGCGCGGGCATGGACGTGGCGTCATGTGCAACAATCCATCGTCCCAAACCTGGAAGGCTTGGTCGACTTTTATGCCTTTACGCGGCCCGATATGCTCTACATGATACCCGTACCCACGGTCAACTTCTTTCGGGAATTCCGCCAACGCGACCAGGAGGAGGTGTGGGTGCATGACACTTATTATGCCGTATATGCCGACACATTTGCCTTCTTCGAAACCAAAGAAGCGGGGGACAAGTAATTTAATTTGGAGTATTTGATCAAACCAGGGGTGCTCTGTCTTGGCGGGCCTGACTTTAATCGCACTCTGGTCCAACAGCGCATGGCAGAAATGAACGTGGTGACGGACGAGGAGGATTGGTGTGCCGATCTTACAAAGGGAGTTTCGGAATCCATTCTTGGAGCGAGACTGCATAAAGCGGGAGTACAGATTCGTCCGTTCCCGGTAGCGGCGGCCATCATGAGACCACCGTACAATCTCGACTGTCAGCCACTGCAACCACAGTTCAAGTATGGTGGACGACATGCCAGGACACACTTATCTCTTTTCACTTGCCAGGCAGCCGACAAGGCCATACAAGAACATCACGCAGCATTGCAGGCAGGTTCAATGCCCATGACGGACATTCTCAGGCAACGGTCCTTTCGGCTTCGAGGCAAATCAAGTGACGACTACAACACTTGTTTGACGATGGAAAAGAATGCATCCAGCGCCTTTGGCCATAGCCTCAATCCACAACCTTGTCACTATCCGGTGCCCCCGGAACAAATGTTTGGCAGCAAGGGGGATTCCATGTTTGGATTCCTGACAGAGCCCAAGTATCCGTGGCACAATCCTCAAAAAATCACCAAACTGCCCGTGTCACCTAATGTTGCAGATGCGTGGTCACGGGAACCAGTAGAACTCTATGAGTACCAAACACTCGACCACGAGAACGATGAAACCAGGCTGATAACACACGGCCCACCGCAGACAGCGTAGCTCAGTCTTCAGTTGGGCTGGTCGTTTACTGCTTTCGCCTTCCAGAACTACACACTATGAGTTAGACACAATACGACGGTGCCGTTCTGTCGCAGCAAGTGGTACCACGGACTTTTTAAGCTTTCTTCATCTTGTATTGCCAACTCACTTCATCGCAGCAATGCAGACACATCTTTGAGTTGCCAACAGTGGAAGACATTGAGAGAATTGGGCGGGCTGTGGTTACCTGGATGTCATATTCTTGCTAGGGGGGGGGGGGACATGCAAGCTTTTTCCTTGGGGTAAGACTTATACAATGAAACTACACACATATCATAGGCTAGCTTGCGATGGTATTCATTTCATACAGGATCACTACAATCATCAAGGACAGGGACAATCACAGCCACATAGTTTGCCAGTACACTCGAAGGAGAGAGTACAGTTCTGTGGAGCTTCCCAAACAGGGTGATAGAAACAGGACGCTTGTTGGAGGTTGCAAAACCCCTGGGGAATATTCCCAGTCAAGCCTGGACTGCTCATACCCAAGTTAGTCTCCCATGTAGAGATGTAGATGAAAGGCCCAGCAACCGGAGCAACATGGCTGCTAGCTAGTGTTGGTCCGTTCTCGCCGGCTATAGTACCCGAAGTAGTATGTACAATGATTAGTAAGTACATGACATTGTAACATGAGTAGCTAGAGTAGTAGAATCGACCGTACCGTACTACAGTATTCCGGTTCCAAGTTTCCCCCACCCTCTACCGGTACCTGGTACATGTACGGAACGCACTGACGTGTTTTATTTTCGTCTTTGACTGTCACTCGTGACTCGTCGGTCCAACGTCGGAGGCCATAGCATGATACTCTAGAGTACCCCGTCCAAAGATCGCGATCCAAGGCGTTTTGGAAATCTTGGTAATGTACCGGAACCAATTGATGGAACCATGGAAAGGCGCAATTGACAAGTGGCAGATCTTCTTGTGAACAACAAGCATGCCTCATGATCACTTCCATCTCTCTAAAGCACATCAGTTGCTTGATAGTAGATATATTAGCTCTCGTGGCAGTTTTGATTGGGTTGTTGAGAACAGCACCTCGATCATTTGCCGAGTTCAAAGGGTTGTCACAAAATCGATTTGAAGCCATTGTCATGCCCACTGCTGAAACCGCCAAAGAAGATGGCGACGGTGGTAAGGATCACCCCATTGTGATTGCCGGTGCCGGTCCCTGTGGCCTCGTCGCAGCCTTGGTGTTACAGCGCCATGGAATTCCCATCGTCATCTTGGAAAAGGCTTCCCGTGACAAGCTGGATGCCAGTGTTGGCAGTGGCTACGATTTGTCTCCAACCACCATTGAAATCGTTCAGAAACGCCTGGGACTTGACACCACCAAGGTGTTTATTCAGTATTCTGCCTTTCAATGCCGTACTCTGGAAGGGAAGGTGGTGCGAGATATTGAGTTCCCGAAAGCCCTCGACCCGAGCAAGTCGTATCAGCAAGCGACGCGGCCTGGCTTGCAGGGGCTGTTGCTGGATCAGCTTGTGGATCAAGAGAAGGTGTTGAAATGTGGTGTGGGTGTGGAGTCCTACCAAGAAGATGTCGAAAAAGGGGTTGTGACCGTGCATCTGGTGGATGGAACCACAGTCGTTGGAAAGGCCCTCTTGGCATGCGATGGCATACATTCCAAAGTCCGCAAGTGTATGCACGGAGGCGACGACGTCGATCCATTGTCGTATTGTGGGACGACGTGTTATTGGAGTGTGTCTCCGAAACCAACACCGGGATCTGCGCTGGAGAGTGCCATCAACGAGACTCAATCCTTCCGCCAAGAAGGGCCATCCTTTGTCTGGGGAATGGGAAGTCATCGTGCTCCTGGCTCATTCTTTGTGACACCCAACAACAACGGACAAGGAGTCTGGATGCTCGGTCTCAAGGAGGAAGATCAACCAGCAGCCAACGTCTCAGATGATCTTCGTCGCAGAGGCGGTGCAATCATGACAGAGGAGTCCAAACAAGCCCTTTTGGACATGTTGAAGCAGCGCTCCAGAGATCATGACGCATCCATGATCGAGATCATTCGCGCCACCCCAGAGATTACCCAAGCTGGCTTGTTTGACCGTGCCAATCAAGATTTGCCTTTTAGTAGCCCCGGAAAACTGGTTGCATTGCTGGGCGACGCGGCCCATCCACAAAGCCCATATCTAGGGCAGGGATGCAACATGGCGGTGACAGATGGATACGTTTGTGCCACTCTCCTTGCCCGCCACTCGTCGGTTGCCAAAGCGGTGGAGACGTATGACTGCGAGCAGCGTCGCAAGGAAATTCAACACGTTGTCAAAGAGGCGCGCAATGCGACGGATTACTGCGTCTCCTCCAGTCTCTGGAACTATTGGTTCTTTTACAATCTCATGAAATACGCACCAATGGACAGCAATGTCATAATGGACAATCTTATCCAGCATGATAAGAGCAATGTTTCGTGTCTCCGCAGATTGGATGGCGTCGAGGATGAGAAGCTCTCCAAGCTATCAGATATTTCAACGAATTGGGTGAAGGTTGCCATTGTAGTTCTTGTCGCTGTTGGAGCTTCCATGGTTTTGAAGGGAAAGTTGGCAGCTGTCTAGCTAGCTAGTAGCCTGGGGGAGGTATCTTGATTTGCTTGTATTGTAGCAGTGTCCCATCCAAATCGTATGGTTTCTTCCTTGACTATGATTCGATTCGTACTGCACCCGTACTCGATCCCCTTTTTTCTTGATCCTTGATGACTATTCGAGCCGACAAAACAGCCGTGATGTTCTTGTCGAAACTACCATTTAGAACCTTTTAAAAGACGCCCCGTGCCCTACGTTGTCCCCTCAGCAATCAACTCTCGTTGGGCATACCGGTATCCCCCTTCGGTCTGCCAGTATGGTAGTTCCAGCTAGCGAGTACAACCCAATGTGTGTAACCATCCGTGCAAACGTCCAGCTGCCCACATTCAACCGAACTTCGTCAACTGCTTCAGTGGGAAGTACGAATTGCCGTGAAACGTAGGATCCAATGCCAAAGCAAAGATCAAGTCACCATCGTAGATGATGATGGCAAACATTCCCATGCTGGCCAACACGTGGCATGGACGTGCCCCATTCAATGGAACCTGACCCCAAGACGCTGCAGCCCGGGTGCGTTGTAAGACTATGTGCAATAGCTCGACTTCCAAACGTTGCTGCGTTGCCCATGAGCTCCCTTCCATACGACCCTTTCGGCTGTCCTGTGCCGATGATAGCACCCAATCACTGCTCCTATGGGTGATAATGTTCGCCCGGTCATATATCTTTGCAACGGCCGGCGATGGGTTCTACAGTACTAAAAGTTCCTTCCGAGCTTGGACTTCCATGGGTTCGGTCTAAGATTTGAGTGGCAATCAGTTCCGTGGCACTGTTCCAGAGGAGGTCTGCGGTGGCTGTTGGGTAAGGGCTTGGGTTGGATTGTACGTCTATCTTATGGGGATGCAACTCTGCCTGTCCCAATACAAGCAAGCAATGTTTCTCTCACGTTGACACGGGATAAAACCAAAATGCATTGAGAGAGATTTGGCCTCGAATGGCGTGTTTGCATCGATCGAATCGGATCCCCACAGCCCATACCGTAGTAACCTCTTCGCGCATCGCTTACCTGCCAGAGCTTGCCATATATAATGGATGCTACTATAATTATGAACTACCAGGTAGTACGACTACAACTACTATAAAGAATGAAGCCATGATTTTTGTTTGTAAAGATTGTCTACTATGTGTTATTGTACTATGTTTATGTTTGTTTGTATTTAAGATTGAAGCATCAACAATGATAGAGGTTGGTTGTCGGGTGTCACGGGTATTAACTTTGGACTTTCGTCGCGTGGAGGACGTTCGGACAAGCACTCTGCAATAGAGGCTGCCTAGCACAGGAACCACAAACCTGGCTACCTTCGATGTGACCCTTCAATTGAACCAACTGTATTCATCTCCGCAAAATTGTTGTATAGCCCTGCACCCCACCAGATGCTTGCTCATTGTGTATTGTATTCATGTGTTAGTAGTCCCCACAATCCGTCGTCGCCGCCCCACTTACCTGTTGTCCTAGACTGGAATGTACCGGTCAGGCTTTCTGACTTGCCGTCCAGAAAGAGTTGTTGTTGTCTGAACTGTTGTTTGCTGCTGTGTGTCCGTCACAGGTTGTGTCATCGTCTTCTTCTTCTTCTTGCCCTTCGCCTTTGTCGACTTCTTCTTGGTGGCCGCCGCTCGTCTACGTTTAATATTTCTAGGTTGTTGAACTGCCACCCGCCGTGGTTTCGTCTTGATTTGTTCTGAGATCCTCTGAGATGCAATCGCCGCCATGCGTCTCTTTGATCGTCGCAATGTTGATTGTGCTGTGTCCACATTGTCGTCCTCGTCGACTCGGTTGTCGACCAGTGGTTCATCAGCATCGACTTGTTGTTGTTCCTCGACCAGTGGTTCTTCAGCTACCACTTCGTCGCCAGTCACGAATTCGAAATCCGTATCGCCCGAGGCAACGCCTGCCTCCAATCGTAGTGTCTTGTGCCGCCGCATCATTTCCTTGACAAGGTCTCCACCATCCTTCATCAAGGCTGCGAGAATGCCATTGGGTACCACTCCAAGTAGCACACCATTCACCATTCGCATCTCCAATACAGACGGCTGTTGTCCATGCACACTAATCTTGAAGTGTTTCACATGCCACTCTTGAACGTATGGGACCACGGCTGTGCATGTGGGAACCACCGCTGCTTCGCATGTGATTGTGGCATCGGATGCCATCTTGTTGTCGTCTTCGACGGTCAAGACTTTTTCTATTGCCTCGACGTCTTTAGTTGTTGTTGTTGATTGTTCTTCTTCTACTACTACAGGTGCTGCATCTTCCATGCAGACATCCTTGACCTTGCGATAGACAAATCGTCGTTTGGCAATCTGTTCTCGCGTATTCAAGGTGCAAATTTCGTCGTCAGCGTTGCGCTGAATTCCTCCGTGGTGCAAGTGGCACATGGCGAGTTCGAACATGTAAGGGTTCTTTTTGTTGACCATGAACCAGTGCGAGACTTGCTTGTCGTTTCCTTTCTTCGCCTGGATGAAACGAACAAGTCCCTCGAGGTCTTGATGCACGGCATCAATTTGAATGTACAGTTTGGCTTTTTGTAGGTACGCTTTGTCGCTTTGGAACCATAGGTTGTTGGTGATCCATTTGGCCACTTGTTGGTATCCGTACTCTTGAATCAACTGGACGAGATCCAAGACGCGTTCGTGGGGTGTCTGTGTGCCGATGGAAATGAATTGTTGTTGGGCTTCCTGCCAGAATTCAATTGTTGCCTGTGGCACATGTTTCTTCATGTCTCGATAGACACGACGGTTTTCTTCCTGTTCGCTCTTGTCAGAAGAGTACCCCACTACAGTGTTGACGGGAGCAAAGGATAAACGGTTTCCATTGCTCCGTTCGGTGTCTTGACCGTAATGGGTCTTCCAGCGAGCGTTGGCTGATTGACTGGGTTGGATGCGACAGCCCTTGGGCCGGTGCTGGTTGTTGTCGTATCCGTAGTGACCATGCTGATCCGAAGGAACCAGGGAAAGGTCGTAGGCACCTAGAAAGCGACCGTGCTGCTGGAACTCCACATCAGGATTGGTTTCATCTGTGTGCAACAGTGCCGCGGTTTCGACGAGTGTCTTGTCCAACTCATCCAGTTGGAACGTTGGGACTTCCTCTGCTACAGGAACATCCTTGTTGTTGTTGTTGTTGTTGTTGCCCGTCATCTCCTTGGCGACCTGGAGAACGGGGGTCTTCTTGGTGTTGCTGCTGTTGTAGTTGTCGGTGGTCCATGACCACGAGAGCAGCTTGATGATAGAAGAAGAGAACTTCATTTTGCAATTGATAGGTATTGAATAGAAGATTGGTAGGAAAGGTAATTGAATAAGGTCTGGGGGGGGTTGATCTGGCCTAGGCTTATCAACAATCGCAAAAGTCTTCCTTGTTCGGTTGGGTATGCAACTCTAGCAATCCGGTTGAACAAAAAAGTGAGCTCATCATGGTGACATCCAAATTGGGATGACAGATTCTGCCAGATGTTTGGGATGACGGATTCTGCCAGATGAAAAATGACTGATGATGAGACGAGACTGAGCCACTGATGAGCACTGATTTCATGCTCTATAGCACCAACACACCTAACAAGACCCTTCCTGGCCCTCTTGGAGTGCTTGGGTGTTGTTTGGTTGCTCTTTGATGGTGTTGGTCGCCGTGTTGGGAGGGTTCGGAGGGTGCTGTTGCGGAGGCTGTTGCGGAGGCTGTTGCGGAGCCCGCTGCGCAGGTCGAGCTGCGGAATGCGAGCGTCAAACACGATTGAAAGATTTAAGTAAAAGACTGAATGACTGCTCAAGGAAGCGAAGTGACTCGACTCGTCACTCGACTCGACTCGACTCGACTCGACTCGACTCGACTCGACTCGACTCGAACCGAATCGAATCGAATCGAATCGAATCTTCAATCGAATCTTCCCCAACCCAAACCCACGAGTACGACTCCTACTTAGCCAGCACAGTTGTTGCTGACGTGTAGAATTCCGAAAGCGAGGTGGACCAACCAGAATGCAAAAAAAGGTCGGAACCAATTCTCGGAAGCAACAAATTCTCAGAACAATGCGTGGTGCTTGTTCCCGTGGTTGGAGAGGCAAGGCAAGCCAACTGTAAGCAAGAGAGCCAATAGTAAAGATCCGTTGCAGAGAGATCCATCAAACATCCACAGGAGCCATCGTCAGCACAAAAGTTGGAGTTGGCGGTTTGCCAGTTTGATGATTTCTCATTCCAAGAAGTGCTGAACCTTTTGTCACCCTCAAGTTCATTATTCTATCCATCACTTTCTTTCGGGACCCATCAACCACCCATCACTACACTCTATTAGTAGAAGATATTTCTATACTTCTTTGTAAAGAAACAACAATGTCTCCTTCCTTTCAAGCGTTGGGTTGTACCAAGAAGATGTTGACTCATGTGGGAGTTGGCATGGGCGCGGCCAGTTTCTGGCGAGGCGCGTGGTATGTTCTCGATGATCAATTGTATCCGGAAGATGCCAACAAGAGTGCCGCGGCCAGTTTGATTTTGGGTACGGCCGGCATGGCTGCCTCACAAGGCATTGTCTATCGCGCCATGATGGTCCAGTCTCGCCTCTTCAAGCCAGCGGCCCGTTTTGGAGCCCTTTACACCATTGCCATGTCGTGTGTCTTGGTATGGCGCGGCACGTGGGTTGGATGGGATTGTGTCTACGAGTACTATTACAATCAACATTATCACACAGACTCGACACAACCTTTGAAAGATGGACATGTCAACCAGTCCTTTCTCGATCATGGTCCGGTCGGATTCGCCATCAAGTCGACCGATCCTGGTCACTTGACGACGAGTGGATTGGCATCGCACTGTGCTGCCATTGTCGTGCTGGGAGCATGCGGTGTCTTTGCATCCGTCTTGGCACCCCCTGCGGCTGTGTCGGTGATTCGAGATCTCGCCATTCAGTCTTCTAGGCGCAGTCATGCCACCTATTTTAAACCCAAGTACATCAAGGTTCGCGACACCATTGACAATCGAGCGTACGAATATGTGCCGCATTTGGCGGGCTACCTCAAGTCCCCCTCGGCACCGCCCTCGCCGCTCCAACGAGGAGTGTTGGCTACGACCGTACGAGGATTCAAAAGTGGAACTTCCACGAGACGAGCCGGACTCAAGGAGTTTTCTGGGTGATCCTCCAAGTAGTGAGATGACGATGGATGACATACACACATACACACCAAAGCAACAGTAGACGACACGACAATTTTGTAACAGTACATGCTAGGATTTAAACCATTAATAACCATTTAGTACATTAGAGATAACACAACACTTTCATTCAAGACTCTTCTCCTTTCTGCAGCTAGCTAGATGCAGCACAAACGGCGGGTGTCTGCCGGGATCTTGCCTGGTTCGCTCCTTGAACCACTTGACCAGACACTTCCTCCCCCTCATCGCCAGGATCGTGCAGGCAAGGCACATAATAATAAATCGCCAGGTTAGGTTCTCTCCACAGATGGCGTCCAACCAAGAATTCAGTTTACTGTATTGATTTGGATCTCTACGTACTACTAGCTACGATGCCAGCCAGTGCAGGTATGGTAGTACCCAATGCTCCCGGCTGCAGTGCGGCACTGGATGATGAACCCAACCAACCCGAGTTGCACATGGGCCGAGATTTCATTGCCAATGTTTTGGCCATGATGCAGCATGGAGCCCTGGAGCGAGTACCGTAAAAACCAGAAAGGCTTGGTCCCCTGATTTCGCAAATAGAAAACTACATCGTATTGCTTTTGTTGGTCACATTCATTACATCACCCATGAATACGACGCGCACGACCCATCTCATCAAACAACGCCCCTTACAGAGTACGGTACCAATGAACAGGAGCGGGTGTCTACGGTAATCAAATTCTGCAGGCAAAAGGAAGACCCAGATACTTTCTCCCCCTCATCTCTTTCTCCTGGATCGTACGGTACATCCACAAGAGGACTAGTGTAGGAACCTGAAATGAAAGGATGAATGTAACTCACGAACTGGAAACACTTCACCTCGCCTCACGTGCAAGCATTGCCTTTACCACATTTTGCCCATTTTCTGTCTTTCTTAAAGTTTTCCTTCCGGATTGTTCCCCTTTTGATATCGGCCACGATAATCTGCATGGCCTCCGTTGTGGCATTTTTTAAGCGTCAAAGATGACTTTAATGCATCAATCAAACGCTTCAACCAGTATGAGTTCTTCGTCTACGGAATTGAAGCGTATCAGGCCGGGGCATTGGACGGAATCGTCATACGCCTTGTTGCTGTTGCTGTTGCTGTTGCTGCTGTTGTTATCTCCTCCTCGAACAAGAGCCAGCTGCAGTTGATTCCCCACCAAGATCGATCCATCGCTGGCAAACACGGAATACTCGACATCCAATCCCACTTCGGAGGGATGTCGTAAGTATGCCGCATTAGCTACCAATGAGCTGATCCGTGCCCTGATCCAAGCCTTCAAATGGAGCGTCCGAACAGATCGCGCCGAAACGAACAGATCGCGCCGAAACGAACATCAAATCGCGTCGAAACGACATCAAATCGCGCCGAAACGAACAGATCGCGCTGAAACGTACATACTATTTGGAGCGTCCAAACGGACATGGAGTGTCCAAACGGACAGGCTGCAGGGTCAGAATTTTGGAGCTTGTTTTAAAATGGAGTGACAATCACTTCCTCGGTCCACTCCGCCGGAATCCTGTTCCACCAAGAGTGAAAGCTCGGAGAGCACGGCAAATGCGGCAGACGCGGTAGACTACCAATCCAACCACCGGTATTGGCAAACTTGTTGTTTTCCAGGCAAAAAGTTGTGTGTTGGCTTTGGAAAGCTCCCATCGCATGTATGCATTGGCTTGGAATGCCCAGACTGCGCGGCCAGTACTACGCCACGGGAAAACACAGTGGCTCGGTGGAAAAGGCGAATGCGGCTGTGAAATCCAAAAAGGCATCTGCCACATGGTCCGGCGTATGGTTGATGAATCAACACATCCTTCGAATCGAGTCGGCCAAAATATGCAGGGGCCAAGCTCCTCAGGTCTCACGTGAAGCAAGTGCTTCGACCTCCTGGATGTCTTTCAGATAGTGACTCCAAAGGATGAAGAAGAACATGGCTTTGCCTGCTCAAGCAAAACAGAAGTCCAGCCAGGCAGTGGACTTTTTCCAGTATGCAACTAACTAAGCTCACCCCAGAGGCTGTAGCTTTGAGCACCTACTTTTACAACTCCTGTGTGCAAAAGAGCTTTTGTCTCTACATGAGTGGGGAATACATGTCACTCACATTCACCCTGCTGCATCAGAACAACACAGCATGCATCCCAGTCGATACTCTGTATTGCCGTGAAGCAACCTCTACATCAAAGCGATCGCGTCGTTCTACCTTGGTTGCTTTGGACGAGAACGACCTAGCTCGCTTGACGACTACTAAAATCCCTAATCGCCTTCCGTACACACCAGGCGGTGACCATGCAGGAAGAGTGACTTTGACAACAAACAAACGAACAAACAACGGGGAACCGGCCCTAAATTCTATGTTACATTTTGTGCTTATTGTACAACGAAGACGACGAGATGCAGTTGGAGTTCGCTACTGTATTACAAGATGGTTCTCCGTTGATGGGGGAGTGGGAGATGTGGTCAGATAGATGTATGTGGTCGTAGATCCACTTCGAGATCACCCTCAACTAATGAAAATCCAGCTGGACTGCATACGTTTTGTCTCATTTCAGCTTCGCAGCGACAGGTCTTTTGACCACCATCGTGGCTCTTTCGTACATGTACGTACCGTACCGTACAGTACGATCGATTGCGAAGTTCCCAACCAAAAAGCTGAGGCCTCGAGGGTGTTGCGGGCTTTTGCTCGTCATCTTCTTGTTTTGGCATTTTGATTTGGCAGGGATCTTCCGGAGTGATGAATTATGCATAGTGAATGACGATTCGATTCGATTCGATTCGCGTCGAGTCGTGGCTAAATCAGAATCCTAATCATTTTTTGGAGCCACCCTAATCAATTTTTGGAGCGGCTCCAAAAATGGATTAGGGTGGCTCCAAAAATTGATTAGGATTCTGATGTATCCACGACTCCATTTGTCCGAGGCTTTAAGTCTTCTCAACTACACGTACTGGTACCGGTACCGGTACTTATTCCATCCCTTACCCTTTAGAAGGTGATCTCAGTTTAAGGAGAGGGCTAATTTTGCGAGAAAGGCGACAGCACTTTACACCACCGCGGCATAAAGTCAGATCCATCGGTCTTATTGTGTTGTGTTGTGTTGTAATTATCAACGAGAGACCAGACTAGACCAGACTAGACTAGACAATGGAAGAAGAAGAGATTGACCTTGACACTGGTATCCGTCGTATCATTCGACAGGAAGAACCACCGCCTCCTCCCCGCAACACCAATAAGATGCAAGATGGTCGAACGCGGCTTCGGCAAGGTGTTTCGCCGTTTCTTCCTCCTCCCGTTGTGAGAGCCATGTCGACGTTGGATCCTCTACTGGAACCATACGTAGGACCGGAAGCTTCCATTACACTCTTGACGAGTCTCTTGGTGTGTGTCGTCCTGGTGCCTCTGCTGCAGTCACTGGTTGGTACTACTACCGGTAGTACCAGTAAAGCATATGACGATGAGGAAGACGATTTGAAGGACATGGCCATGACTGCAGAAGACTATGGCGATACGGTGATTCTCTGCGGCCCCATGTGGGCTGGTAAGACACGCATCTTGTATCATTTGTGTCATTCCAAGGCATCCATGCCAACTGTCATGAGTCTACGAGCCAATGCCGCACTTTTGCCAACATCGACAAAGGAGGAAGACAACCAAAAGCCACTGCGTGTCCTCGACTATCCAGGACATTCCGGATTGCAAGACGAACTCTTTCGAGAATTGATCCAGTCCAGTCAACAAAATTCATTGCGTCTCATCTTGGTCGTCGATTCCACACAACCGCTGACTACGGCGGCCGATTTTCTGTATGATTTACTCCAATATGCCCACGACAATGCGTCCTCAAAGCCATGGCCCATTTTAGTAGCCTGTCACAAATCCGATTTGAGTTCCTCCAAAAATCCACGACGCATCAAGATATCCCTTCGCACCGAATTGGAAAAACTATTGCAGGTACAACAAATGGCCGAAGCGGCGGCTAATAATGACAATGATGAAAACAATAACAACAATAAATGGTGGAAACCAGGAACCGAATTGGATCTGGATCAATTGGAAAATGTCAAACTGAAATTTGTGGCCACCACGTGCAATGTGGGCGATGGTATTGATCCCATTGTGGCGTTTTGTAAACATGGGACAATGGAATGAAATGAATCGAATCATGAGGAATTACAGCTACGTGGTATGCGACTCATTTGATACTGACGATCGATTCGAACCATGACAGTGCCAATGTCGCTGCTACACTTGCTACGGAACCGATACCGGTACCAGGGCATAACGCTCCTTCTTCCAGAGATCAAACAGCTCACAGGCTGCTTTTGTTCTCGACGTTCTGACTACACATGCTACAGTTTTGAGAGACAGGATGTTTTCCATAAACTACAGGATATAGCGGATAATTTCTAAGGGTAAAGTAGGTACTATTGTAGTATCACTGGTGTTTACTTCTAAAGGTCAAAGGGCAAGGAACGAACAGTTGCATCTGTGTTGGATTGGAGACAATCAGCAGGATCTGGAATCGAATCGAATGATTGAATCCACCAAGAAGGCAGGCAAGCTGGCACAACAAACTCTTATCGCGTCACATCTCTTCCAGATGATGAAACCATCGATTGATTGGACGGTCATTCAAAGCGTTTGTGCCATCTTAGCCATCACCTCTCCACATCTGGTAGCTTCTCATGTCTCATCTCTTTCGAATGCTCAACCATCCCTCCTGCCTACTCTTCGAGTTCTTGGAAAATTTCTAGAAATGTTTCCGGTGGTTGTGCTCCCGAAAAGCCATAAGGTTTCTCTCCTTTGCCACGGTTCTTCTTTCCAATGACAAAGTAGGGAACACCCGAGATTCGATACTTTCGTCGACCTTGATCAATCTCGTGTTGCACTTCATTTGCAGCCTTGTCTTGTGCCAAAAAGGCTCTCAGATCCTCTCGTTCCGAAGGAGGAAGGTCCAGCTTTTCCACGGCAATTTCTACCAACGTATCAATCAAAGACAGATTCTTGCCTTCTTCGTACAGTGCCTCAAAGAGAGCTTGATTGGAGCGACTCGTGTCGCCTCCTCTCTGTGCAAAGTAGCTCACCAGCTGATGTGCCTTTGTCGTGTTGGGCCACCACTTCCAATTGTCAAAATTGGCGCCAATCTTGCGTCCCTCTCGTTTCATACTATGGGTCCATCCATCGCCACCCCAACGCCGTCGATTGTACGCCAAGTACTCTTCGCCTTCTCTTTTCGTTCCGGGGTCAATCATAAAGGGCTTCCATTCAATGGAAATGGGAAGCGCCTTGGGCGCCGTTTTATAGTCGTCTACGGCAATCGCCATGCGTCTCTGGGCGACATAGCACCTACATCCATCCATCCATTCAAACGCGTACATACAGAGCAGTAAAACGGCAAGCGAAGCCAATCAGAATCATGAGAGACAGCAAAAACAACTCAAGACGAGCCATACCACAAGTACGGTAGGCGCCATCTTACCAGGGTCACGCAATATCACTGTAAATAGTAACTTGGATAGCCTTCGCAGAAGCCATGGTGGCAAGGTAGGATGCAGATAGGACAAACCAACTACTAAAGACGACCACCGGCGGCAGCTTCCTCATGGTCGGTGGGAACCAAGAAAGCTGCAGAAAGATCGCGTCGAAAAGCGTCGGCGATGAGTAGAGGTCGTAACAATAATAAAATTTTAAAACGCTGTGCCCACGGCATTCCCTAAACCCGATACAGGTAGCTAGTCAAGTCTAAGGTAGTCTAGTTATAAGCATTCAAAAACACTGGACTTTTGCCAAGATTATCAAGAACATGTGCAATCACAGCCACACAGCGTGCCGCTACAATCAAAAGTGAGAGAGCAATTCTTCTCATGGAAACTGGGACCAAACAAACACGTGTCTTGGGAGAGCTCACAAAGTTTTCCAGGAACAACCCCAGACAGGCTTTGGCTTCCAACAAGGTTCAGGTACCCCAAGCTAGTCAGGAGGGACAACTCGGATGGAACTGGTCCTGTCAGCCCAGGTAAACTGGTCAAGTCCAACTCGTGCAGTGCCACAAGGTTACCAAGTTCTGAAGGGAGGCTGCTAGAGAGGTTGTTGCTTCCTAATTCAAGATTTGTCAGCTGACGGAGCAATCCCAATTCTGACGGCAAGGAGCCAGAACAATGGTTGTGTCCAATACTAAAACTTGTAAGGTTGGCCAAGAGTTCCAGTTCACTTGGAAGATAACCGGAAAAGCCATTGTTCTCGAGGCTGAGCAACCTCAGGAGAGAGAGGGAACCAAGATCACTTGACAAAGAACCTTGTAGGGAGTTACCATGTAGATTGGCCATAGCCAAACTTGTCAACTTCCAAAGCTCCGTTGGTAAAGAACCAGAAAAGTGGTTGTCATTTGCCCCAAAAGTTCTCAGTCTGGTCAACAGCCCAAGTTCAGTTGGGAATGGGCCAGAAAACTGGTTATGGTCGACCCGTGCGAAACGCAGCATTGTCAACATCCCAAGGTCACTGGGCAAAGTTCCAGTGAAAGAATTGGAAGACGTCCATAGGCTGTCTAGCCCAGTAAGAAGCCCCAGTTTACTTGGTACTGGACCGCCAAGTAAGTTGTCTTGTACATTCAGAATTTGTAGACTGTTTGCAGAACCAACCTCAGTTGGGAAGGATCCTGACAATAGATTTCCAGAAAGATATAGTCGGGACAATTGGGTCAACAACCCAAGTTCTGTTGGAACCAAACCAGTGAACATGTTTTCAGATAGGAAGAGAACAGTCAAGCTGGGCAAAACTATTTCGTGTGGTATGGAGCCTTCAAGCTTGTTTGACTTCAAGTTCAGAGTTTTCAATTTGGTCAACAAGCCAATCTCAGTTGGCAGCAAGCCTGTAAGGGCATTCCGAGACAGCCAGAATCTTCTCAGATCTGTCAAGAGAGAGAGTTCTAGGGGAATCAGATCATCAAGAGACGTTTGGATTCCATTGTTAGAAAGGTCCAACACTGATAGCGATGTCAACAGAGCAATCTCCGGTGGGATGGTTGGTTTGAGACCAGAAAGCTCCAAATTCATCAGAAACAATGATGTGAACTGTCCAAGGTCATTGCAAGGCAGCCTCTCCGCTCTGAAACGTTCAGGGACAGGCGCAAACTCTTGGGAAGTGTCTTCAGCATGGAACAGGCCTTCCCCGCTGGAAAACCACAAGCACTCATCTCTTGTGTCAATCATCCATCTCTCTTTAATGTAGACACGCCAATGCTCCCCCTCAAAGGAATAGAAAAAGGTGGCCAGAG
Source organism: Seminavis robusta (assembly GCA_903772945.1). Lineage (NCBI taxonomy): Eukaryota > Bacillariophyta > Bacillariophyceae > Naviculales > Naviculaceae > Seminavis > Seminavis robusta. The sequence goes on from CAICTM010001497.1 coordinate 27,230, forward strand.
CAAAGAGCTGTTTCTTTCTCCACTCTGGTAGGTTCGTCATGTTTCGATGGCGGGAGAGCCATTCCCATGCTTTCCACTGGGGAGTGCCAAATTCTCCAAGACTCTTTAGAGTGTAGTCTGGTAAATCTGTCAAGAGCAAATCCAGAGCAGCTGTAGGAGCAAAAGATGGTACTTCTGAGGGTTCCACGGATCCATACACAGAAGGAGTCTCTGTGGAGAGCAGGATGACCACCTCTTGTTCATTTTGCTTTTGTGAACCAATCACAGATCCGACCACAGTTGCAGCAACCAAAACCAACAAGAAGATGGCAGTGGCAATGAAGCAATGCTTCTGTTTCTTCATTTTCTTCTCCCGTCGTAGCATTTTATCCAGATCAACGGGTCTGGCTTGTTGAGATAAGCTGGCCTGATCTGCATCATCGTCGATTGCGTTGGCCTGCGCCAACTGCTCGTTGCCGTTACCGGTAGCAGTAGTTGGGGCAGGGACCGCGGCACCGCTTCCAGCCCCATCGTCAAGATTGAAACCACAAATACTACTACTACCAGCCCGCAAAAGGCCATAATCAAGAGAACTGGTACGACGAGGAGGGTCTCTCGAGCTCCCAGCCAGGTATGCTCCAGGCACAGTGGCATGTAGATGGGCTCCTCGACGAAGCCCCGAATCAGTGGTTGACTCTGGTAGGGCCATGATGTTGCTTATATCCATTGGGTCTTCATCTAGCTCTGGTGAGGCTCCTCCTTGCTTTGGAACCGCATTTTTCAGTGCGGAAATGTTGGCCTCTTCTTCCGCATAAGCCAGCAATGCTCGTTGTGCGGCATCACTTGTACCTGCTCCATTGACTTGCGCGACACTTTCCTCGTCAACGGTGACAGCTTGCTCCTCTATTGTTTCGGGCTTGTCCATCGTGATGCTACTGTACTGTACTATGATATATCGCTA
>CAICTM010001498.1:0-28136 GCA_903772945.1 Seminavis robusta
CCCCCGCAAAACTTTAGACCTAAAAATACTTGGTTCCTTCGCAATATGAAAATGCAGCGAACCGTGAATAGAAGATTATAGCACGTAGTCTAAATAAGTTGGTATCATAGAAGGAATATTTCTTACGAGGAGGTGTTACACACTCCTGCACGGTGCCCTAAGTGGCTACCGTGGAACGAATAAAATAAATTAGGCAATCAAACAAGGGGTGGATGCCCCATGATGAAAGCCCTGTGCTCGTGGAAGAGCTTGCCCTGAAGGGGCTTCGTAAAAAATCTCCACGCATCTCCAAGGTTGGGCAGTACACAATCTAAGGTTGCCTTTTCCAATCTTGGTCATGAATAAAAAAGAAACGAATGTTGATAGCCCGAGTTCTTTTGCCCGAACTGCCTTTGCCATTCTCTGCAAGAATGATCGTGCTTTTGTTGTCCTGCATGAGGATGTTGTCCTTCACAACGATCCCCTGCTCTTCAAGGAACAACTTTGCCCACAACATGGGCGACATAACATCGTCAGCTCAATCAATTCCGCTTCAGTGCTGCTTCTTGAGTTGAGCTTCTGTTTCGCGGATACAGAAAGCACCGCTCCTCTTCCAAAGGACATGACTCCCCTGTATGGCGGTAATCAGGATGGACTGCAAATGATGCATCCACCCACCAAGTGATGACACGGATATCATCAACGTGGAGTATCACTTGTCCTCCACTGTTTGGTCAGGAACTTCAATCCTTGGATCAACTTGCCCCAGTCATCAAACTGTGGGATTCCTCACACGTGTGCGAGAACAATTGTCAGTGTCTGAACATCTGTCTTGCTCTCTTACACGCGAACAACAGCTTGGCGGCGTTGGTGTGATAGATTTCTCTGTCTTGTCATCCAAAGCAGCTCCATCACCAGAACTTAATAAATCGGCAGTGCCGCGCTGGACACCTTCTTATTTGCTCGAAGTCCACCGGAACTCCAAGATCATCTTCTTAAGATAGTCAATCATGTCAATGACTACCTTTCCTGGATCGGAAAAGTCCACCGTCATCCCCAAGTAGTCATGCTTGGGACCACGGGTTGCCTTCACGGCCCATAGGTACCGTACTTGTCATTGAACCACTCCAGGGTTCTATTGTTTACCAGTTTCATCCGGTGGCTCGACATCAGGTCGTCCACATGAAGCGTATCGTCTGCTGAATCCTTCAATCATCCTGTTGGCAACACACGGATCATACTGGTTGAATACGAATCCGATTCCCTCCAGGTCGCTCTGAAGAGCTGTACCAGAGCAATGCTGCCAAACCATTCCGTAGATGGCTCTTTCCACAACGACATAGAGGACTGGTCGTCCCTTCTTGTATGTCAGGAAAGAGGCATATGTGTCAGGATCAATTTCGACAAGTAAGTCTGCAAGGTTCCCTCAATATCATGAGGACCCTGTTCTTCACCTTGTTTGACTTCTGGCATTGGGGTTTGGATAACGCATTGGGAACATCCAGGGACATCACTCCCTATCTTCAGATGCATCGACACACATGGATAACATCAAACCCTCAAGTGAAACTGTTGACTTCTGGCATCTTCTTTTGATGGTACACCCTGGTAGGTTTCCCATTGTAGACTGCACGGCCTTGACCGTGCCATCCCTTTTCTCACTCACAAACATGAGTGCCATTTGGCCTTTTTCAATTCAGAATCATGCATTTGTTTGGGTCGACTGGACTGAAACACACTCTGCTGTGTAGCTGGTCCATCTCTTTGACGCCGCCTTTCTGGCTTGTTTGCCCCACACTTTCAGACCCTTGGTAGAAGATGTTGTTGGGCTGGCTGCTCTCATCCTTGACTTTGCTGTGGCACTCCTGTGATTACAGGAGTCCATGAACAAAGCTAGATGTTTCTTGTCTCTGTCTCATACAGTAGTGGTTGCTTCGCTTCGTCATCTTGGACGAAGGTGACTTCCTTTCTTTGCTTCGGCTGTGGCATCCGAGCTGAGCGTCTATTCCAACTCGAGGAAGCTTGGAAGCCTTGGCTGGTCCAGCGAGGTTTCCATCATTGGTATCCACTGCTGGTGCCGTCTCTTCAACGTTAGGGTTGTCTGGACTTGTGCTTTTTGGGATTCCTTGGAATCCCTCTTCTCCCTCTTCATCGGAGTCAATGTTGGCATACTGTTTGGATGCCCTTGTACTAGCCCTGGGCGTTCCCATCCTCAGAATCTTCATCTGATTCCGTGGATTCCACTGAATCTTCTTCCGAAGAGTCTCCATAGACTTGGAGGTAGTCTCATTTCCATTGACACCATCCACTCCTGCAGGCAAACTACAGGAAAAATTCCACAAAGTCACGGTTGTGAAAGATTAGTGGTTTCTTACCCTCACCGTATGCCTTCTTTTGACAGCATCAATGACTGAGCGAGCATCGGCAGGATGCGGACATGCTTCGCGTGATCACCTCAAAGTGACGAGGTCCATCACACTGTGTCCACCTTGGTGGTTGTCCATCAATGGACGGAGATAGATGCAATCCAATCGCCGGGGCTCCATGGAATTGAGCTTGTCTGGTTCGTTGGAAGCGAGACAATAGCTCCCAAAGGTGTACTGAATATCTTTGTAGCTGTGGTCCGACCCTCCAAGATCTGCCTGGGAGGATACACTTTAAGATTCCATCAAGGCGGGGAGAGGTTGAGTTTACAATTAACATCGTACACCAATTCCACAATCATCACCTTTGGCATCACCATGAACGGGTTGAATGCCAGGCTGCGCGGTGCGCTCCTTCAAGTTCGGATGTTCCGCTCGGGGGACCACTGTGAGTCTGAGCTGCTCCATGGTTGAGCTTGAGCTCCATTTCGTTTTTGACAGGATCCATCAGGCTCTTGAACTCCAGGTCGCACTGTATTTCTTGGATCTTGAAATCATTATTTCCGTACCGATCAAAAATTTTTTCAATGGCGGCATAGAATAATTTTCCCTTCCTGTTGGCAGGTAGGCTGATTCGCGTCGGACGATGTCGGATTTGATCTCTCTCTTTTCCCTCCTTATATCCAATTCAATCACAAGAATTGCTATGCACCACCAGAAAATCCTCACTTTTGCTTTTCAGCTTAATCCAAAACCAAATTACTCCCCAATAAGCTGCAGTATTACTAGCTAACACCATGCGCAAGTGTTCGAGCGGATGGGGTCGGCCAAGGAGTGAATCCAATTCGCCAGACCGAACGTTGACCATGATTGCGGGCATGCTGGGCGACAGAAGTCCATAGGTCCCAATCTTGGTCTTATTCTTTCCAACTGACTTGGTAAGCGGTATGATGTAGAGGTTTCCCTCTTGCAAAGCCACTTTGCTCTCATGGGCGGCAATGGTGCAATCTTCCTTGAAACAGAACTTCTGACCGGCAGGGGAACCGATGACGCCGCAACAGTACAGATTCAACATATCCGGACGAACGACAACAACTCGAGCTTGGACACCAGTCTTACCTGCTTCCTCACCATCGCCAGAAATGCCACCGGCGACGGTTGGGCTTGCGCCCTCACCAACATTGGAACGAGTTCCCTCGATATTCGTATCGGTTGGAGAACCGACACTCGCTTTGCTCTTCGCTGAAGGGGTACGGGTGCCTTTCTCTGGCGAGAGGTCAAGACTCCCATGAAGCAGACTCTGCAACAATTCGGCCGAGTCGTCTGTCTCATTTCCGTCCCCCTTGAAGGATTTGGAGTCTTCAGTCATATTCAGATAGTAACGATATAAACGCTAGTAAACAAAAAGAGACTGGTGGACACCTATTAACGCAACGACAGAGGCCCTGAGCGGTAACTCAGACTGTATTAGAACCAACCAACCAACACAACAACCCCCCCCCCGTGAGAAAAAGGGATGCGGTGCAGGAATGAGGAGGAGCCCATGGCGGAGGCGGAGGAGCCCATGGCGGACGTTGAGCAAGAAAGAGCGAGAGGGAAAGAGCGAGGGAACAGGCGGGGCGCAAAAAGAAAATTTCCTGAGTATCCCGTTGGATGGTTGTTCAGGCTGATCAAGACCAGATGAACCAACCGCGTGAGTACTCAGGCTCAATCAAGGAGGAAGACTTGGTGGACAAGATGGAGCTGTTGTGAGCCTTGCTAGTTGAGCTTAACACTAGCGGTGTAAGACTCAAATAGAATATTTGGTTTTGGTAGGCTTGACTCGTCTGGCTTGACTCTTCACCCTGCTTGGCTGGGTCGCGCGCTTGGAGCAACTAAAACTTAACTGCTACTGTACGTTGTTTTTGGAAGATCCTGATTAGTCGTGGAAGACCACAGAAGACCCAGCGCCAGCCCGGCCCACATGGAACCCTTACCCGAGCATGTCGTATGAGCGTTAGCCGAGAACCAGCAACAATTTAGTATGATTAAAGACTTAAAGACCCGTGACTAGCTAGCACACCGGTAAGCATATTATTGAAGTTGAAGTTCGAGCCATGTCACAGCGTGACGGATCACCAGCAAACTGATGCTCCAATGCTGCCACAACCATTCTCCCTCCAACCAATTGTCGCTAGCTAGTGTTGGCGCCGCTAGCTAGCCAGAGAGACCATGGCAACCAAGTATAAAGATGCTGCAGAAGACCGGTTGGCCTCGGCAACCAGCAAACAAAGGAATGCCTTGAACCACTTCCAAGTCTTCCTAGATGACTACCTACCGCAGTTTGGAGATGTCATGGATGCTGAAGACATTCCCTACAAAGGACTCGGCCTACCTCAAAGGGCTACCCCTAAAGATACGAACGAGTTTTGGTCCAGGTTGATAGGTTGCTTCGTCGATTACCTCAGCACTGCGACGTACAACAGGAACCCCAACAAACGGCTCGCAGAAGCATCGGCCGATGGTTTCTTCTCATCTGTCAAGGAATATTTCACAACCAAATTCAGACACGAAACGCCCATCCCAGTCTTCGAAAACCCACAATGGCCTAAGCTGCGCTCCAAACTCAAAGGCAAATTTCGCGAATCCACCAGAGGCAAACCCCCAAAGAAGAAACCCTCCAGTACCCGCGAAGATAGAGAGGCTCTTGCGAAAGCTGCGTTCTGGCAAGGCACTGCAACTTCATCGGAATTTCTCCACCTGCTCAACAGCACTTTCCACTGCAGCGCCCGAGGCTCTGAAGTCTCATTGGTAACCGCAACCAGTACATCCGCCATTGAGGCGACGGAATCCGTATACCGCTACAGCCTCCTCCAGGTTGACTGCCAACGTCAGAAGAATGGTCCTTACCATGAAATCCAGATTTACCCAGATGCCGATGGAGTCCTGGAAGACTGGTACTTCAGCCTTATCTACATGCTCGTCCTGAGTGGCTGCGACAATGAATATATGATTCCAAGGTATTCCGCTGCTGCCCTATCCACGGTTGATGGAAAGTCCAAGTCGACGGTCCCTGCCCTTTGGAAATCCGATTTCGACGAGTTGCTGGAATCACTCGACGAGATGAACCTGTCAGTCAACAAATCCTTGAGATCCCACTGCAACAAACGAGGCTCCCAGCAGCTATGTGCGGAAAATCCCTCAGCTTCAGGACTGTCTCAATACTTCCGAGCGGGCTGGCAGAGCGCCGCCAACACTATGCTGAAGTATATCGCCGGATCGGTGGCTCTTGAGCGCCCAGCTGCAAAGGCAGTAGCCAAGTGGCCTGCCAGAGACGGTTGCGGAGAACCCGTCGTGTTTGACGATATTCTAGCATCACCGGGACTACACCATTCACCACCTTCTTCCCAAGATTCGGAACCTTTCACAAGCGGCCCTGTCGTCGGATATCGTGACAAATTACAGCGTTTCACCGATGCATTATTCGATGACGACCAGGATGGCCTCTGGGGTCAGAAGGTCCGCGAATTGTTGGTCTCAAGCCTCCTGCTCAGGTATGATCAATTCTTGGACGTTCTGCGCTCTCACCCTGCAGCTTGGATCCCAGAATGCACTCTGAAGAACTACGATCCCCAAGATGAGCGGTTTGACTTGGAGAAATCCCAGGAGTATGACACCATCCGCAACAATCTGTTCGTCTGCAAGGTCAATCAAGCCATGGAGAAGGCCGATGTGGATGAACTTCTCTTCAGGTCTTGGCGTGAGTATGCACGGAACGGCTTCCTCACTCGCAACATCGACGGAATACCGATCCAGAACTTCTCGTTGTATGGAAGCAAGAGAGGTGGTGATGTGACCCTAGACCCACGCCGTTTCACAGACCATTTCAATCAGCTTGCATCCGTGACCCAATCAACTCATGTGGTAGTACAAGAACTCCGCCATCGGTTGAATGATCTGACAGACATTGTCCGTCACGATCAGTTGCGGCGCGCATACGACAATCATCAATTCTCCACCATATGCGAATCCGTCCGGCTACTCAAGGACCATCTCCTCCCGACGTCCGAGCCCTCGACTCCTTCCCAATCCAAAGGAGCGATCAAATTCTCCGTCGCATTGAAAGCACTCAGCAACTCACCCTCTATCTCAGATGTCACAACCAAGTTCTTCGTCGACAACTTCCCAGCCGGTTTCGCTTCCGACAAAGCAAGCGAATCATGGAAGGACATGGAGAAGAGCCAGTGGAAGAGCCTCACCAACCGGTTTGCAGCTATCAAATGTGCAGTGAAGATCCTCCTCCTCCACGCACCAAGCTTTCCCAGCAACCCAGACAAGAAATCGATAGGACAGATGGCGAGACTAGCAGAAGAGAAGATCCGCACCGACTTTGGCTTCGACAAGAGCGAGACGATCACCCCCTCTAAGATTCAAAAACACGAGAAGACTAAAGAGATTCAAACCATCCTCAGGCTACCCCAAGGCCTTCCACCGGAGATTGAAACTTTCTTTAATAATTAGATTTGTCTACTTCGTCATTTATCCATTGGTTTGGAGGCTGATGTTGTGCTTGTGCCTTTAGTAACCTTGCCCGTCAAGCAGTACAGATAGAATCCGTCGGTAGTTCTCCTTTGTCCACCTTTGCAGTAGTCTCCATATCCCATGGCCTTTAAAGTTTCAGTCCTCCCGTCAAGGAAGACGCCATTGTCGACGTATCTATGCCCGTCGATCCAAACACTTGTCATCTCTCTCCGGTCAACAAAAAAAATACCACAAGCTCCCGAGAACCCTCCGATCCGGTAAATGTGCGTTCCCATTTCTTAGGAGCATGTGCGTGTTTGTGAATCTCGAAGATTGATTTAACTCCAACCACAACAACGTCCCCATCCTTGTCCTCACAATTTAAAAAATCCACATTTAAAAATGTCATCATCTGGTCGTCGCTTTGTATTCACCCTCCATCACTGGACTGATACTGATTGGGAATATCTACCTCGACTCTGTGATGCTAACACTGACATTGAGTACATGAAGGTTGCAAAGGAGACAGGTTCCGAAGGAGACACTCCCCATCTGCAAGGCTGTGTCCAATTTGTCCGAGATTTCAAACAACGCGAGTCTAAAGTGTCTAAAATTCTAATGGGTCCGAATAAAGATATAACACGCCCTGATCCAAAGAACCCAGGTAAACACCTGAAACATCATTACCATGTAAGACTCATGCGCGGCTCCACACAAAAAGCTGCAGACTATTGTGGCAGCATTGCCAAAGAAGAAGGCTGTGAAATCTTCGAATATGGTCATCTAAAGGTTGTCAAGCGCGGGGAACGTTCGGACATCCATGATGTTCAAGAAGCGATTAAGAAAATGGCTCAAGAAGGAACCCCTTTCGTTGAAGTGGAAGAGACCTTTCCAAAGTTCTTCAGTGAAAAACCAGAATGGGTCCGACGGCTTTACAACCGGTACCGTAAGATCCGCCAAAACTTTTTTGAGGAGCATGAAATGTTTAAATGGCAACGGGAACTGGTAGAATATCTGAATGACTATCCACCAGACCCTCGTAAAATCATTTTCATAGTAGATGAAGAAGGCAACGGCGGCAAGTCTGAAATACTACGAAACATCGAGTTCCTTTTTCCCAAGAAAGCAGTGTTTGGTCTAGCACCCCAAGATGTGGTTTCAATGTCGTCTCTTTACCCTGACGATGGCGCCGACATAGTCATCATGGATTGCCCACGCCAACAACAATACAATGATTTAGCCTACAAATTCCTTGAGCAGGTGAAGAATGGATCACTTGTTCAGACTAAATACCAATGCCAGCAGAAGGAATTCAGAATCCCCCATGTTGTTGTTCTTATGAATCGCCGCCCAAAGACAGGGACGTCCATTCTCTTTGAGGATCGTTATATCATTAAAGAGATTGAATTGGAACCCGATGAAAAAGAAAGACTCCATTCTCAGCAAACCGCAGCCCTCCCACCTTATCTTGCAGAATCGGTAACCCGAACCCGTGAAATACTTGCTGAATGTGAAGAAGTCAAGGAGGCAAAGCGGGCACGTTACTCATTCAATGAGCAGTAGAATTTGTCCCAAAGTTGGGACATGTCCCAACTTTCCCTAGTATATTAAGTGTCGTAGAGTCTACGTAGAAATTTTTCCCAAAGTTGATTTTCCTATACCTTCCCCAACCTCAGGACAAAAGGACAAATGCATATGGGTATGCCCTAGGTTGGAGCGTAGCATAATTTCCCGACTTAGGAGGCATACCCATATGCATACTCGAGTGCCAACCCGCATACTCGAGTGCCAACCCACCTGTCCCGGCTGAGAGAATGTAGCGTCGCCCCACTGGATGGCGAGCGACAAAGGGACGACAGACATGAGATTAGGATACCTACGTAAGGATAATCTCATGTCCGACCGCAGGAGACGAGTTAGCGTAATGACTCAGCTCCCTTGGCTGTGCGCTGTGCTTCTCCTTGGCTGTGCTTGTTGGCACGAGAGGACTCCCCGACCCCCCTCCCGCTGTGCGCCTCTCAACCTTCAGCCCACGCGGCGATTGAGCGTACCCAACTGCTGCTGTGCAACCTCCTCTGATGTGCAACCTCCTCTGTTGTGCAACCTCCTCTGCTGTGCAACCTCCTCCTGTTGTGCAACCTCCTCTGCTGTGCTCCTCCTGCTATGCAACCTCCTCCTGCTGTGCAACCTCCTCTGCTGTGCAACGCCCTCTGCTGTGCATCCCATCGTGTATTCAAATCATTCCTTTACTTTAACCCTATACCTCCTATCGTCATCTTGTATAACCCGCATGACCAAGTTGAGGTCTTCATCTCCTTTAGCCAACTTTCCAGTCAAAGTCGCCTGCTTGTCAATGTTGAAGCATTGAATCATGTTAATGACATCCCCAAAAGGAGCAGGGTGACAGTGACTGTGTTTTCCAAGGATCTTCTTAATGTGTGCTTGTGTACACGGATTCTTCATACTAAAAAATCCCCTTAGTAGCAGACAAGTCTCTGCTGCGTCCCTGGCAACGACGGCAAATCTCGCTCCCCTTTCGAAAACCTCTCTCAGATAGATGGAACTGTCGTTCCTCCACTCTTGTGCCCGTCCCTTGCCTTCGTCATCTCTGTAATTGAAGAACAAAGTGAAATTCCAATTCTTTGATGTTTGGCTCATTTTTTTCGTTTGCAAATTTATGACCCCAACGCTAACTTTCAACTCTAACGCTAACTTTCCAAGCAACCCATGATGGTAGCTCTAAAGTTTTATTTCCCTTCAAACGGCCAAGACCAAGATGCGTTCATGGAACACATGTGGAATCAAGGAGCAACACCCTATCTAATTTATGTTCGAAGAATGTCCCTCCGTGGGAATCCATACATCAAAGGAGTCTTCATTCAAAATGACAACGCAACCATCCCAGCTGAGTTCGAGTGCATTTCCCTTTCCAAGGACACCCTCCCCTGCTTACTGAATGAACTCCAAGAAGAACTCTCAATTGAAAACAACGGTGTTGAAGTAGGCACTCCCGAAGACTATTTGACACCAAAATAAATGTCTAGAGTATCGTTCACCGTAGGAGGTCTCCTAGGTTCCCGTGGGTACAACATCCAAGAAGGATTACTTCCACCTCTGTCCCTAAAATACTTGCCAATATCAGCACCTCCTAGGTTCCCGTGGGTACAACATCCAAGAAGGATTACTTCCACCTCTGTCCCTAAAATACTTGCCAATATCAGCACCTCCTAGGTTCCCGTGGGTACAACATCCAAGAAGGATTACTTCCACCTCTGTCCCTAAATACTTGCCAATATCAGCTTTAGTAATCACCCCTGCTCGGAGCATATACTTTAAGATCACTAGCTAGATCTCGATCTGGAAACGTCATGTTTTTTTTTATGTCCAACCTCTTAAACAGAAGCCTGAAAGACAGTGCGCGGCATTCCTCAAGTTCATGGGTGACAGCGCGAATGCTTTCAGGGAAGAACCCATCCCCATACGCCGCACGTCTTCGGAATATCGCAGCCATAATACGACGGTATCGTTCATCTTTCACCAAATCGTGACTCCAAAATGTTTTGGCAAGGTCGCTCCAAATGTTGTTGATAAACTCTTTCCAAGACCAACCTTGTTGGTGCGAACAGTGAAATGAGTGCCATCAAGCTGAACATAAGTGATTTCCACGCATTCGAGCTTGTTACGCTTGTGGGCACACATGTGAATCTTAGGGACGCCTTGTCCCATCTGCCAGTCCGAGTTCTTCGCCTTGTAAACATGTAGAAAGCTGCTAGTCTTCATACTGTGATTATACTCCCAGAGGGCAGTCACAACCTTCGGAAGACTATCGCGGAAAATCGGAGTGATGAAGTGCCCACCTTCATAGTTTGCCCAGGTATCCTCAGTCGTCTTTGTTGCGGCTTTGATGTCTCCTGGGATACGGTGGCTCCCAAATACTTCTACAGCGCATCTAACCTTGAGGAGCCATGATTCGACCTTATCAGGGTCCGCATCGAGGGTGTGAGCGTCTTTACGGATCTTCTCAACCATTGCACGCAAAGTTGACGGCCAGGAAATTCGATAACTTCACCCATAACCACATCTTCCCAGCTGATAGTATAGTCGGCCATTGTTGCGAGAGTTGAAGACGCTGATCAAGAGTTGTGACTCCTCTCTCTACGATTTCCGAGGCTTCACGTTGCGAACACGCTGTGGTTTCTCCATCGTTTTTGCTTCCACGCTACGATCGTTTCAAACAGCCGTTCAACACTCAATAGATATGATAACCCGAGCAGGTGTACGTAAGGATACGAATAGGGCGATACTATTATTACAATTATTACCGCCCTATCGGTCCACTCCACCCCTACTGTTTTTCCTATAGTGAAGTCAGAAAATGGGGGACCAGTGGACCGACTGTTAAACAAGGTTCCCTTGAGATTTAACAAAAAATTAGTTCCCACGCTCGGTCCCCCCGGTCCCCCACGGTTAAACCCCAGGTCCACCACGGTGGATCCACAATCGGTCCCAAGCATCAGCAACAACAACTTGAGACCATGGGATCCGGTGCAATGGCTGAGAGATCACCCGAGAGATCACTCGATCCAGCTCCAACAGCACATTCCTAAGCCATTACATGAGGAACCCCACATGATCAACACCGACGAAGATCCTCCCACAGACGAAGGATGGTGCCCAGTGTATTCGACTTCCATGAGTTAGAGGCAGCAGTCAACTAAAAATAATATTTTAATTCAAGTCTTAACCGGTGAAAACACGGTGCTCTTTTTTGCAAAAAGGCACACACATCACCCGAGAATCCCGGATTCACACCGGTAAACAAGTTGAAACGTGACTAAATCTACAGTTAACAGTTAAGAAAGGAAGCCCGAGCCTCCAAACACTCAGGAGCGTTCCTCAATCGTGCATGACCTTTAAATCCGACCCTAATTTTAGGGTCGGTTTGGGGAAACCCGTCCCTAAATCCGACTCAATTAGGGTCGGTTTCGAAACCCGACCCTAAATCGAAACCCGTCCCTAAATTAGGGACGTTTTTTCAGAAACCGTCCCTATTTTTCAGAAACCGTCCCTATTTTTAGGGTCGGTTTTCAAACCCGACCCTAATATTGGTGCGTTTTCAATGTATTTACCATTCAGTCCCGTTTCTATTTAGGGACGTTTTTCAAACCCGACCCTAAATCGATTAGGGACGTTTTTTCAGAAACCGTCCCTATTTTTCAGAAACAGTCCCTATTTTTAGGGTCGGTTTTCAAACCCGACCCTAAAGGGAACCCGTCCCTAAATCCGTCCCAAAATTAGGGTCGGTTTTTGTTAAGGTATGCACGATTGAGGAACGCTCCAGAAGACCACAATCCACAATCCTCCCAGAAGACCGATCTGTTCGATGGTGGTAACCATGGATGAGCGAAGAGAGTGGCAGCAAAAACTTGACAAAGCCGGGATTGACCCTCGAGGCCTTGATGGAAAAGAGGACATTGACGAAGCTTGTGAACTTCTATCAATCGACGGCCTTGGGCCGAAGACAAGATTCCGTGCTTTTCTGAAAGACCTCGGCGAGGTCTGCTTCAACGTAACGGCCGAAATTGAGGATGGTCGCTTGAGCAAAGGCGTACGAGCGGCTGTTTACATGAAGGCTGATGACAACACTGCACACTTCATCCCTGGGGAGAATCCAATTCGTTATGGGGAAGGAGATGACATCAACAAGCTTTCCGTGTCCCTGTATTTCAACACATATGAGGCGGCGATGGGATTTTCGCGGGCTCTTCGCAAGTGGTCGTTTGATCATCCGAATTCTAGTGTTCAACCGAAGGTATCGCTTGCCGTCAGTTGCATCCGACCGATCAACCTTCAGCCCGTTACTTTTGATCAGTATGATCCAGCAGAAGCAGAAGACTCTCCTTGTACGAGTCTGGCAGACTTCAGAGGGTTCTCACTCGTTCTGGCAACAGAGCCAGCAGAATTAGACAGCCCGCTGAAAACTTATCAAGCTATCGAGAGGGCTGCTTGGTTATCGTCTGTCGGGGCCTATAAGCTGCATCTGAAAGACAAAGCACTTCCGGAATTTAAAAAGCTGCGTTATGATGACAACAATTTGTTGGCGGCGAGCTGGACATTTCACCAGTTTTTTGATGGTTTGAATCTCCCCGACACACCACATCGGGTACCGCAGGTGGCCGTAAAACCATTGCGTCCAGCCACGGAACGTCATATATTCAACGACGGGGAACGACGTCTGCGGATCGATGTGCAGGTTGAGTGTTTCACTCAGAAAGCCGCCAATACACTGCGACCCTATATTCCCGACGGTGGCACTACTGTTGCCATCTATGCACAAAACGCTGATATTCTCTGGGAATGTCTGCAATGGAAATACGACGACAGCATTGCAAAATGGGGAGCTTATCAAGCGGAACTCAATCAATATTAGGACGCACCGCATTTTATAGCCCAATGCGATGTTGCCTTGTGTTTGTCACGGGCGATGAATTCACGAAACAAAACTCTACCAGACCGGGTACAACCCAGATCTCTTCACCAACTAATTCCACCGATAACACGAAAATTACCCTTTGTATCATACCACAACTCTCCCCTTTACAACATGAATGAGCGCCACTCACGTTCATCGTCCGTGTACGTAATCATCCTCTGTAATAGGGAGAAATCTCCCAAGAGAGTCCTCCTCCTGAGGGTGAATGGTGCCCACCACTTTCAGTTTGTTTTCTGGATGAGAGAGAGGATCGGGAAACAGAGGGGTAGCAGCGCCAAGGCCGAAAGTGACAAGTTAACCCTAATGAGTTAACCTTAAAATCACCGTTCGGAGTGGATGGAAAACCTCCTCCTCCTTCTCACTTCTCATTGGTATTCGGCTTTTTTCCAGCGTTCGTCTCCTGTTTCCTCAGTTTGCTCGCTACTTGGATCCTTATGACGAATACATGCACAACCGAATATTGTCAATCCAGCCATTGTAGCCAGTTACCGTAGAGTTACATCGATCCGTGACAGTACCGAACACACACTCAGGTTCCGCTTTACTGGCTACACTCCGTTACCGGTACCTTGCTTTGGATCCTTATGACGAATACATGCACAACCGAATACATGCACAACCGAACATTGTCAATCCAGCCATCGTAGCCAGCTACCGTAGAGTTCATCGATCAGTGACAGTGGCAACAGTATCGAACACACGCAGGTTCGACTTTGCTCGCTGCACTCGGTTACCTCGCATTGGATCCTTATGACGAATACATGTAGAACGGAATATTGTCAATCCAACCATTGTAGCCAGCTGCCGTATAGCTAGTGGCAACAGTACTTGATTTGCGCATACAGGAAAATGGGTACCGACACAGGAATCACCACCAAAACAGTAGGAAATAACAAGAAGGGATGAATCCGGTAGGAGGATCCACTCTCTTGTGTGTTGTCGAGTAGCTAGCCTTGCTCCTGTTCCCTTTCAATGAGTCGACGACTCGATGATCTATTATCTTACGAAAGAAGCAAGTCGTTCGCCCGAGGACTTGTGCATACAGAAAAATGGGTGCCGACACAGGAATCACCACCAAATCACAAGGAAGTAACACTGGAGGGATGAATCCAGTAGTAGAATCCACTCTCCTCTGTGCTTTTGTGCATTGTCGTGTAGCCTCCTCCGGTTGACTGTTGCCATTCAATGACTCGAAGATGTCGTTCATGCTGTTGGTAGGGCTGGAGTTAACAGTTTCCTCCGTACACATACCTCCGTAGCGGTAGCCTCTTCTTCCTCGTGTTATTCGGAGCGATCAATCGTTCGTTGGACCGCGACAATGGGATTTCCTCGGCCGTCAGCAGTGCAGCAGAGAAAACAACAAATAGATATGAGTTTTGTTTTCTGTGCTCAACTGCAGAAGACCGGAGACTTACCATTGTTTTTCAAATTGCACCAACTTGGCCGTCATGGGCCGAGAACTGACTGCCATCCCACGGTCCATAGGATTCAATGAGGGATGGCTTTCGAATCTGCACCAGAGAAGGACGGCTTGGATAATAATAGAGGTGCGATCGATCGATTCGAATAATTAAAACCAACTCACCTGTTGACGGCCGAGCTCGGAATTCTCTCCTGTTTACCATAGGAATTGAATGAGGGAGAGAAAGTCAGCGCTGTACCTTCAATTAACACTCTTGATAATAGGCTTACATCGTACAGTACCGTACCAGTCGTTCAATCGTTCCAACAACATTCTTGTTGGCCAAGCTTGGATTTCTCTCCTCTTTGCCATAGCAATTCAATGAGGGAGAGAAGTCAGTGCTGCACCTTCAATGATGGACTTGAACGGTACTAGCTCCAGGCAATCAGTTTATCCTTAACCTTAGTAACTTCAACGGTTCTTGTATCCACGAATCGATCTAAATCTTTCGCGATACACATGACCGTTGATTCTGCAACTGAAGTGCGAGTACACTAATTTACACAGTAAACGCGAGCCAATCGATTTCAGAGTGCAACTGAGGGGGTAACCAAAAGGTGCGCCGTCTCAAGGAGACGGAATTGACGAGTTGACCCGGTTGGTGACATCACTTTCCGAGAACATGTATCTCAATCATTATTCATTCACGAATAAGGTCATTGATGCCTCGCCTCGAAGTCATTATGTGCTACACGACTGCGATCTTTAGTGTCTCATTCCCTGTCCCGGATTGAATTACCTGTCAATTGAACCGTTAAGAGCGAGCCGAACCATCAAACCCTTGGAAGACCACAATCCTCCCAGAAGACCCATGCGGTCTTGCAGAATCGACTTTCTATTACTGTAGCTAGTACGGTAGCAGCCAGAGGAATCTGGCTTCATCTTTTTCTGGAGGCAGTTCTGAAGCCACTGTCACCGGTCAACAGACCTACTAGACTACGATGTACTGGTATTTATAGTACATGTAATTAAGTAATCTAAGCCGAGGTGACAGACAGGAAGTAGGCACTTGCCCTGCATCCGTACCGCAGAGTACTAGTAGGCACAACTTTTTCATTCCATGTTGGAGCGCAAACAATGAGCACAAACTCCCACTCTCAACCCCAGCGCTGCCTTCCCCTACGGTAGCAATGAACAAGGGTGAAAGCGGTAGAAGGCAGTGATCTGATTGGCTAATCAACCTATGACATCAGCAAATGCGTCAGCAAAGATTCAAATATACTTAACGTACCGTTTATAAAGATTACAGAGCTAGTGTGCTACCTAGTCGCCATTTTCGTGTTTCGCGAAAACAGAAAGACGGATTCCTTCCGTCGGATCGGAGCGACAATGACAACACCACCGGCAACACCACCGGAGAGCCACTCGACAGTCATTAACTTGGCCAGCAGCAGCAGCAAAAGAGGACCATGGAGCCACCAACAGCAGCTACACTCATAATGGAGAATGGCTGCCAAAGTCAACAGAGGAACTCGCAACAGAAGAGAGCCTACCAACTGGCTGCCAACAACAACAACAGATCCAAGAGAGCCAGAGAAGAAGGACCCCAAACAACACTGGCAGGAGAGGTAGCAGAAGTCTTTGATCCACTCAAGAATGTGTCATCTGTAAGGCCAGACATCTTGGTCTCAGAATCCCAAAAAGATCACACCACGTTCTCTGTATTAAGAATACAGTAACAAGAGGAAGAGGAGATTTGAATGAGCTGACAATGGAAACCATCAGAGAGAGCAGAAGACTCACAAGGCACTTCAGTGCTCCTCTTCCACTGAATGAGAGAGGAAGCTGGAAGCATCCACAAGAGAGAATGGAGATGCCTTCTTCGCTGCTAGAACGAAACAGCAAACCAATCAGAGCCGGCAAAAGAAGACATCCACAAGGAACACAACCAGCACAACTCCACTAGCTCTCTGTCGAAAGGTAACCACTCTTGTAAAGGATCTGCCTTTGTGGAACAGCACAAGACCAAAGGAGCACCACTGCAATGCTAGCAATGGCACAAGTAGTGTCAGAGTCCATTATCAGCCAAAAAATCCACAACTGTTCAGCCAACACTTTGAAGGACTCACCAATGACAGTTCCATCCACAGAGGACCAATTCAAGTCTCCACACTATCACTCTATTGTTGGCCAGAAACTCCTCCTGGTGGACTGGAATCGATGTGGAATTACTGTACCTTGTCGCGATGGAAGATGCTCTGGCCAACTCAAGAATGCGAGGCATAACTGGTCAAAGAACAAGACCTTGTTCCCTATCTTTGGCATCACTGGAGCTCCATCTTGGTGCATTGTCATGTCAATGGTCTGTGACTGTTGCAAGAGAAGGTTTGATGCCAACAGTGCTGAGGTCTTGTGCACAATCCCACAGTATGCTGCTCTCCTCTATCCTGTGGAGTCAAAGTATGCCCTTCCAAACAAGGCGTGTCACTTGGATAGAATTGCCACTGAGACTTTCGAATCCATCATGTTGACCTATGGAAATGGAGAACTCTGCAGCCGGCTCATCTACAATGCAATCAACAGAGACTTCATTAGAGCCAGCATGTCATACTTCTCCTATTGGGAAGGAAGTGAAACAGATCCGGATCCCTTTCTTCAAAAGGATGGAACTTACATAAGACAGTTTCCTCCCCTTGGTGACACCATCCGTGACATCTATGATGCTGCTGTGCTTCAAACAGGAATCCGTGGAGGATCAGTGACAACCAAAGGCACACAAGAGAGATCCAAAGTGTCGAGTGCAACAAAGGAATCTTCTGCCAAGACCATACCTTTCAGGTGGTCAAGAACTACTCCAAGAGTCTTGGTGCTGGTGCTGTTTGGGATGCTGCCAACTGAAACAGGAGAGATTGCCTCTGCTGTTCTTGTTCCACCACCAAGACAATCCACTTCTCCCATGCTGCCATGCAGCTAGCAAGGAGAGCCACTTCAACCCAGCTGCCATGTACAGCGACACCATGGCCCCACAAGGATGACTATTGGAGCTGCTCTTTCCAGGTATCGAGGGAAGACTTGGCCTGTTCCATTATGAGAAAAGGATTCTGTCAACTTTGAGGAAGGGTCACATTGATTACTTTCAAGCAATGGGAGACCTCTTGGACTGCCTCTATGAGTACTCACCAGATGACTATGAGAAGGTCCTCCATGCTTTGAAACATGGCCTCTTGTCCTCCAATGGCAAGCACTACTCCATGGCTGAGATCTCTGATATGCAAGCTCCAAGGTCTTCAGAGCTAGGTACTCCAAATACCTAAGGAAGCAGATGAGGTCACCAGAGACAATGAGGCAGAGGTTGCAGCAGTGGTTCTGCAGGTACAAGGTGACAGCCAGTGATGGTAGCCAGCCAGGACAAGGGCGACTGGATCCAGTCAAGAACTATACCTTGTTTACTCAAGACACCAAGCCAGCTGTAGAGAACTGTGTTGATAAAGCCATTCACTTGGCTGACCACTGCCTTTGGAAGACATGTATGACACAATCCTTCCATCACCCAATCCAAGCACAGCCTCCCAGAGTATCTGTCAAGGAGAGGAGAATCGAAACTGGAAGCATTCCACGACAAGTTTGCCCATTTCGCCAATAGTGGCATGAGAAGAAGTCTAGCAGATGCCCTCAACCTTGCTGGAACTGCCAGATACAACCTCAACATTCGACACAAGAGAGCCTTCCAGTCAAGAATCAGCCTGGAAGAAAGGAGGTCAATTCCAGCTGGATGGGAAAAGGTTGTTCCATACTGGAACCATTCAGAATTTGGCTTACCTCAATGAGCTAGCAGAGGCTGCTGGTGTGGATGCACCATTCCCAAATGCAGAACCATTGCCACAAGACAATGGAGAGAGATTCTTTCAGAGTTCATTGTTGGATTCAAACCACAGAGACAAAAGTATGCTCCAAATGATTGTTGTCTTTGTGCAGCTTGCAACTGGAGCACCACCGAGTCCACCAGCAATCGAGACACCACCTACACCAGCAATTGGTCCACCACCTCCAACAGAACCACCAGCAATCCATCCACCACCCCTCAACAGAACCACCAGCAATCACTCCACACAGCCACCTCCACCACCAAACCAAGCAGCTGTGGCACAAACAACAAACAATTACATGAGTAACATGCTTTTCAATTTCAACAACAACAGATTCAAATGATGAACTCGCCATGCAAATGCGCAATTCCAACCAATACTGCCATCTCCTTTCCAGCACCTCCTCCACCGAATGGCTGCTGTCAAGATACTGCCAGTGGTTGACTAACAGAGAGGAAGACCACCCCATGATGCCACCTGTCAAACTCGATTGAATGGATACCTGACATAAGAACAGCAATAAATATTTAGGTACATCAAATTCATTTCTTATGTAGCTATTAGCTAACTTACATTTCAGTTCCACAATGTACAGCAAATTGTGGTTGCAAGAATCCGTGGTGGTCAAGGCTTTCAATGCATTCATCAACAAAAGTCTCCACATCAAAGTCAAACTTGAAGGAAATGTTTGTTGTAGTCATACCAGGCAACAATACCCATGCCAAGCATCCATAAATCTGTCCTTGCTTGGAGTAGAAGTCATAGCTCTTGGCAATCGTTTCCCTCACTAACCAATAGATGCACTCAATGAAGATGTCCTTCCTTTGACATGCTTCTGGCCCGTCCAGCATTCCAGAAAGGGTGGAGAGAACACATGGTGTACCATTTTGGACTCTTCTGAAGACCCCACTCAAACATGTAATCCATGATGCTTGTCATGTCTGGAGGAAGAGGCTTGCATCCTCCTTGGTATATCAACTCCTCAAGATCCGGCACTTCATTTGTGGGCCAACAATGAAACTTCTGATAGTTGGTGAGGTGGGGCTCTTGTTCTTCCACAATGATGTACTTGCAAGTGAATCCATTCCTTGTGGCCCTCAGCTCATTGAATGGGTATGCATGACTAACAGTTAGCAGCCACTTGGAGAAGCAAGGGCTTGTAGCGATCCTCATGGTCAACAGTTACGATTGGTGGTGGTGTTGTTGATCGGAGATCGGAGATCGGTGGTGTTGCTGTTCGTCCACGATTTTTGAATTATGGGAGGGTGTGGTGCGAGCGAAGGATTGGGAAGAAGGTATCCGTTGATGAGATTTGAATCGCAGAATTCAAACGTATTTCCTGACGTACTTTCATGTTCTTCGATGTCTTAGGGGAAAAGAGTTATGGGAGTGTTGGAGTCATGGCCGTTTCCCCTCTTTCAACACTTCGCATGCTCTCACAATGACTCGATCTTTGCCCTGCCTGCTCTCCAAGTGGGAATCGGGAACCTCAATCACTAACCCTCTCCCTTTTCTTTTCCCTCCCCCGCGCTGGTGCCTGACCCCCCCTAAATCTCGACCCAGCGTTCAGGGCTGTGCAAGGCAACGCTTGGTAGCCAATAGCAACTGAGGTACATGGCTGGTTTTCTAGTGGTTTTAACGATTTGTTCCTATTGTTAGGCTATGTATATATCTTTTCTTCTCTTGCCTTTTTGGTTTTCCTAAATAAATGATGCATCCTTGGTTGACTTTCAGTCAGTGTCATTGGATAGGTATAGATGCAACACTCGCTACCATCATGCCTTCTACATGGCAGCGGCAAAGAACAGCGCCAAGTTGGCTGCCACGACGGCGGAAATCACCTTGTTGGTCGCCGCCGCCGACGACAAGATTGTGTCGGTCAAGCCAACTTCCACCATTTCCGGTGGAGGATTGGTGCATGTAGGACGGGCATCCCCTTGGTAAAAGGGTGTTCCAAAGGAACTTCCATTGCGGAGTTTCTTTTCTCGTTCCATGGCTTTCAATCCAACACCGGCGCACATTTTCTCACCCTCGACGACAGCCGCGGTAAAGTGGAATCCCGCCCAGAGACGACTCTGACTGCACTCGTTGAGGAGCGCCTTCATGTTGGGAATGGTGAAATCACTCTGACACCCGGCTTGATGCAAGAGAGGAGGATCTTGTTCGGGATTGCATCCAAATCCAGTGCTGTTGCCCAAGGCACCAAAGGTAATGTCCGTAATGGTGTCGTCGTAGTACTCCATGGTAAAGGCATCGGTGAATTCCGAGTAGGCGGTACAGATACAGGACGATCCCGATGGATATTCACTGTGGGGCATGACACGTTGAAAGGCTTGGAAATCGCGTGCCGCAATAATACCAGGCCCATCGGCTTCCTTGTTTCCATCAAACGTCTCGAGTTGATCGTTGCCCCAACGTTGAATGACAGTGGTGGGACGGACAAGATCGTGTTGAACTTTGGCCCTCCATGCCATGAGTGTGGCTTCGTACTCACCCGCCGACATGCCTTCAATGTAGAGGATTTCATCTTCAAAGGAATAGTTTTCGTTAAACTTGCGCTTGACATAGCCTTCTACCAAGTTGATGACCAATAGTTTGTTGTCAAAAAAGGCAATTTTTTGTTTCTTGATGGGATCACTGGCGGTTTCCTTGAGTCGCTCCACAACCTCCAGCGCTTCTTCTCGGTAATTGTATTCCGGATCGGGTGCCGTGGGGAAATCGTCCACGGAATCATGCAACTTGGCCTTGCCCATGAATCCAATGTGCGGAGTGACGTGATGCTGAGCACTGAAGAACCCATTATTGTCATTGTCATCAAGTGGCTGCCAATACTTGTCAACGCCCTCCACAATGTACTGAGTTCCATTGACTTCTGGTTTTCCAGTGGCATGATTGCGTGGAAAGTATCCCGTGGTGTCCTTGTATCGTTCGCAGTTGGCCGTGCACTTGATGGGTTGTCCCGTGGTCTTGTCGTACGTCCATTCGCCCAAAGCATTCCATCCATCTTCAATGACATCCAGTAGAATTTCAGTAGCCACAATTTGTGCGACAGTGTAAGGATGATAATCGTCATTTTCCAGTACCGATTCCAAGGCTTTAGTGTCTCCATCTTGTGACGTCAACCAAGCCAATCCGATAATGTCTTTGCGCTCCTGCAAATTGTCCAATCCCCACTTGTCCCAAAAGAGATCGTACGTTCCACTGTGACCGGCTTCATTGCCCAACAACTCGAAACATTGCGCAATACACAACATGCGACTCCAGGAATTATGGTACTCTTGCGGGATACTGACAATGGGACGTTCTTCCGTCACGGCATTCAACATCTTGTCGTCGTGGTAGGCCACACAGTTGTGTTGACACAAGGACGACAGCGCCGCCACGTGAATCACTACGGGAGTCTCGATCGCTTGATTCATCAAATACGAACCCGAATACTCGTGCAGCAAATAACGAGCTTCAAACGGATCCGGCATGTTGGGAGGATACAAACAGCCCACATCGTACGCATTGACAACAACAACAGCTGATGGAGCCACTGCTAAGAGTGACAAGAGAATGGAGGGAAACTTCATCATCTTGATGATAGAAGAGAGATTTTAGTAGAGGATCCTTTTTCAAAAGAGCTTCTCCGAAAAATAATGGAAACAATCAAGGCAAAGTTTGAAGGAAAGAGGTTCTTCTTTCGGTGCAGCAAAAGTGATCATCGATGGATGGATCTTGCAGAATAGAATTCAAAAAATCGGATCTTTCGCGTGCTCACTATTTTACTTAGGCATAAACAATAATTCTCCTATCGAATGGCAGGCTTGATGAGAACACCAAGAAGCTAACAAGAGTGCAAGAGTAGCTGCGACGAAGTCCAGGAAAGACCGTAATTAGGAGGTCAAGTCAAAATTCAAAACTTTCCGGAGCCGCCCGGTGTCACCAGCACATGTTCGACCTGGACCTGCACAAACCTGCATAGCTGCATGCAGTCAGGGAAATGTCAATCAAACATATTAATAGTGGCTTCTCCAGATCTCCTTGGTTGCAGTCGCAGGCCCCGTTCCAGCCCATCCTTGATTGCTGCTACAGACTACTAGCTAGTAGTACATACCGTATGCAGGTCCATGGTTTCATATCCTGGCTATTAATAGCCTGTACGTACATAGCTTGGAAGTCCGATACATGTACTCAACTAGAACTCCCAGCCGCCTATCCCGCTGGATAAAGTCGCTTTTCGCGAAGGCAAGCAGCCCTGGCCGAAACTCAGCAGTTGTCCTGCGGGATGAGACCACCATACAGTATGATGCTCTCGCTCAACAACTTGCTTGTTGTTGGCTCGCCAACCAGCCCATGATCACATCTAAACTAAAATTGTCCAGGTTTTGTTTGCTTTACCTCGCGGTTTGCTCGGCTGCACTGGACTAGACCGTACGGTGCCGCATCAGCAGTTCACACCACTCGATCAATCCATGGCTCCGTACTACAGAGCACAGCAGAGCACTTCCTCATTTCATCCTACCGTAGACTTACATGTAGTACCAACGCCTGGGATTGGGGAAAGCACCAGCTGCAATACTACTAATAGTACACTGTAAAAGCCAACTTGACCGGCAGGGTTCGATTCGAAGGGGTGGAGGCAAAAGCAGTACGGTGCTAGAGTACGGGTCGAACAAGTGCGGCTCGTAAATAGCTCTAACAATAAATTTGCCTGTACCCGTCTCATTGCAATCAACTCTCGCTTGTAGTAGCTGGAGAATATTGGTGGTGCAGTCGGCCAAGTTCGATCGACAAGATCCAAGCACGTACTGAGCCGTCCGGTTTCTACTAGCTAGTGGCTATCTACAATAGTCTGCTGGTAGGGTCTGGCTATGGGTAGGTTACTTCAACGCGTCTCCAGCCAAGTCATTGTGACTTGTTCAAACGTTGTTGACTTCCAACCGTGCCAAGCTCATTGGCACGTTTAGACCAAAGGCGCGTTTGGCCCTTGTTTTCTTCTGCTCTGCTTCTTCCCACAAAACCAAAACCCTTCCAACCTAAAACACCCTTTGCCGAACTAACAACACTAAACAAACAACCACGACGGCCGACATGACAGAACAAGGAACCAGCAGTTGCTATCTGTGGGATATGGAGGCACACCACCTGTTGAGTTGGTTGGAGTCCATCTTCTTTCCCACAGGTATGTGATTTGTTGTGCGTTTCTCGTTGTAGTAGGGTAAGTTAGGAATAGTTGTTTTGAAAAAAGTGCTAATGTTTGCTTCTCGTGCGGTTTTGTCAGTGCTCCAATACCAGCACAAGAACCACGAGGGGCTATCGCGTCTCTTTCGCAACTTGTTGTGGGCGCTGGAAGCCACCAAAGCGGTGCCGGCCGCTGAGGTGAGGGTCGAAGCAGCCCCCAAAGACAACAGCAAGCACACCCTCGCTTTGCAGGATCCTTACCGCATCTGGTACGAAGCGGGCAGCGAATGGGAGCCTCTGTCCCATCATCTACCGTCTTGCATGGGAGAAAAGCTCGTCTCGTTGTCTCCTGCTGGACTGATAAATGGATTGGCTGGTGTGGAAGGAGGCCTTGTGGAGTGTAATTTGACTCGGCGTGTGCCTTTTGAAGAAGCGGAAGCGCTAGCGAAGGGCGCTGGCGGTGTGACCTTCATGGATCTCCAAGAGATCGCATCTGTCCTCCACCAAGCCATCCAAACCCAACGCCAAATAGACCAATTAAAAGCAACCCCAACAAAAATCCAAAACATGGTTTCTCCCAACTTAGAAGTGTCCCAGCTAAAGAACATCCGTGCTCGGGTTCGCAATACTGTAGTGGCGGTAGGAAGGAGCAACAATAGCAACGAGGTGGTTGACCCGAACCACCCTGTGGCGTTGCCGAAAGCAAAGAACTGCATTCCGGAAGAGGAACGAGATTACAAATGTGTCGTTTGTGACAACATTAATCAATCTCTCTTTGTCCTGGACCGGAAGAATGGCGACGTCATTTGTTCTGCTTGTGGTTACGTGGTTTGCGAAAGGATCATCCATCTTGGTTCCGCCTACAGGAACTTCGAAGGAGAAGCCGACCGTAACCACCACGGCGCCCGTTACAACCCCTTGTTTAGTGGGGCACACAACACCGCCACATCCCTTTCCAGGGATCCAGCCGGGGGTTTGGGTGGCGGGCGGGGCTGCAGCAATCTGCGAAAGACGCACGCCTACATAGAACTTAACCTGTGTCACTTGGGAGAAGGCACTAGAAAGGCCAACACCAAGAGACACGAAACCCGCGTTGGCTACAAAGACCAGCAAAAGAAACGAGCCTTTACCCGCATGCAACACGTAGGAGACGCCTTGGACCTCAACCTTGCTGTGCTGGAACTGGCCAAGGAACTCTACTCTGAGTTTCGAAACCGCCGACAAGTCCTCAAAGACCCCGAGGGTGTCATTGCGGCATGTTTGTGCGAGGCCTTTGACCGTTCATCGCTCGAGGGGCGCACGCGGCTGGAATCCGAGCTCCAGCGACTAAGGAAGATTGCTTCCGCTCAGGACTGGGCCGCGGCAGCCAACAACAAAGCGGCGAAACGGGCGATGCGACGTAACATGTTGCATACCGTCCACTTTGCACAGAGCAACGCGCGTAGCAATAGCAAGGCTCCGATAGCGACTGCTGCTGTTCAGGGTGAAGCAGCGACAGTTGCAGCATTGGAAAGAAGCAAGCCCGTCGCGTCGTGGGACATCAACGATACCCGGGCATGGCTGTTGTGTGCCGCTCGGGCAATTGCAAAGCACTGGGAAGAACACCAGCCTGCGAATACCGAGAGCAACAAGAGCTTGGACGAGTTCGAAGCTGCTATGGTGGAGCACACCTTCGTCATTTGCGAGTATCTAGAAAACAACTCACAGGGGGCATCGCCAGTGGTCGGCAAGAAGGTTCTGCTGATGAACGCGAAGAAGCTATCTTCCATTGTTGGGGACGTCGCTGCCGCCAAGGCGCTGCACCAAAAGATTAGGGGTGTGGTGAATCGCCAAGCAGTTCGTAAGAGCCAGGCAGCGAGACAGAAAGCGTCCCAGCTTCGTTTTCAACAGACGAAACGAAAGAACTGGGTGGGAGTCAAGAAGGCCACCGTGCCTTCTGTGTAGCTATTTCGTCTCAATATACACAAATCATGGCGAGGGCGAGAAAGCACTCGGGCTCATTGCGTTCTTTGAACGCAACAATAGTCATGAATACGTTGGTATACATAGCAATAAACTAGACACAGCAATGAAATCTTCCTCTCCAAACAATCTTCTCCCTTCTTTACTGTCAGCTGAAGTGATGCTGGGAACGTGAGTCCTCGGACGTGATGCTTCTTCCTTTGGTCCTTTGGCCTGCAGACGAAATGTAGTGGTTTCATGCCAGTCAGGTTCTTGGGGCAATGAGTCGGTCAAACAACAAAGTGACAACAAAGTCTGTAGCATCAAATTCCATCATGGCGGGGTCTTGTTCCATTCCAGCAATGGTTCCCTGCTGGAGTCCTAACCTTATACCTTGGCAACTCAATAGAATCAATATCAGAGAATAGATGGTGATCCAGTGATGACGAAGATGACATGGGCAATACACTACTTGTGTCATTATCATCCCCGATGTCTTCAATGTCATCAATGTAGCTATGAAGCCCCTGCGATGTATCATTACTTGACATGGGATGAGAGGAGAGAGGTGACACATGCTCTTGCCACACTTGGCGGTACAATGATGTGTTCTCTGGTCCCTCTGTATGACTCCTAGTGGAGTGAGATGAAAGTGGCGACACATGCTCTTGCCACACTTGATGGTACAATTTGACAAGTTCAGCAGCGCTTTTCACTGCATCAGGTTCAAAAGAAGGTCTGGATGATGAAGTCGTAGAACCTGATGGGATCAGGATTTCATCAGGTACCCATGGCGGCTTGAATGAGGGCCACATTTTAATCAGGAGATGAGGGAGGCCATCTTCATTGCCCGAAACGGATTTTGGAGGTGGAAGCACCCTGGTAGCCTTTGGCAAGGTATTCATGGTATCATGGAGGGTAACCGAGAGGAACGGTAGTCTAAATCAATGTTGTGGCGCTGCGTGTAGAGAGAGCTGATTGTTACATGAATGGTGAATGCTGCCTCGAGCTTGTGATCATCAAAGCAAATGATAGAAAAAGGTACACTGTACGCTGTACTCACCGGCTCACCGGTAGTTACGCGGTACATGTATCGGTGGTCCTGCTTTCTCCACTTCCGGCACAGTACCAGGTACCAGGTACCAAGTACCACACATACATGTGGACGCATGTACGACATGTGTTGGGGAAGAGGAGGACTACTACTAGTAAACCTTAGCACCGCTCGACAAACAAGGATATAACAACCCAGATGACGTGTTCAAGCGATACTTGCATAAAATGTTTCCTCATAAGAGGGGTGTACAGGACGACCGAGGTTGCGCGCGGTTAGATTACGGCGGTTTGGGGTTGGGGTTAACCTAATTAACGGGTTTAGAGAGTTGGGTCGACTTTTCATGGATTAAATTAGCTGGCGGGTTTGGTCTCTGGTGTTCCGTGTGAAATTGCACAACTCTCTAGCGGTGTGGTTTCTGATTGGTTGGATATGTGCTTACCAGTGACACTACCTGGTAAGACTACTTTGCGACGCCAAGACCAGAAGTGCTTACCGGTGACGATTAGTCGTGACACGAAAGGATGCATGGAGGGTTGTGCTACTACGGCTAAGGCTATGCTACAGGGCTAAAGGGCTAAGGGTAAAGGGCTAAGATGGTTATAGCTGCCAGTCTAATGTCTTGATGGCCAGGGCTCGTAATTCGCGGTACATCGTTTTGGTGCTGTTCTTGAGTAGTTTGCGTCTTTTGCTGTAGAGGATGTCAAGGGCTGTTCCTACTGTTAGGATTTCGACGTCGCAATGCTCTGCTAGGTCGTTGTAGTGCTCAATGGCTTCGTCGCTATTGGGGTCGACGGCGAGTAAGAAGTAACCTTTGATTTTCTTTGGTTCACTTACATAGACTGCTCCGAAGACGGCGGGTTTCATCAGGATGGATCTCATTGTCTTGATGTCATCGGCTTCAGGGTTGTGAAGGATGAACAATCCGTGGCCTAGGTTGGTGTCGAGGGGTACATCGAGGGCCATGGTCGGCGGTGGTTGTTGGGGTCCTTCGGTGGTCTCGAGGTTGGAAATAATGAGGGTGTGGTGGTTCTATCAGTGAATTTGTTACCTGTTACCACTTACTTGCTAGGTTGCGGTGAGCGAGTACACCGGGACTAGAAAGAGATAAAAGGGAAATCTTTAATTAAAGTTTGGCCCGTGTTAGCTGTTACTATACTAAAGGAGTAGAGGGGCCATGGGTCCGAGGTGACGTAATAATGAGATTTGTCACCTTGGACCTCTTTATATCACATGGGGGCTTGGTAGGGTTGTGGTTAGGGACCTACGATCATGGTGGAACTGGGTAGGGTTAGCCATGACAAACTGTGATTTACTCCACACCAAAAACCTAAGGAACACAAGATCCCACATAGCCGACCGTCTAGGGATA
>CAICTM010001499.1:0-28110 GCA_903772945.1 Seminavis robusta
TCGACAGCCACTGTACATGGAATTGCCTCAGTACTATCGACCCAAAGATTATGAAGGACAGGACTGTTTTTGAAACTTGACAAGTCCATCTATGGCAGACCGATTCACCTAAATTATTTTATGAGCATCTATGTCGCGGGATGATCCAACTTGGTTTCGAAACCTCGGCAGCAGACCCATGTTTGTTTATTCATAAGGAGCATAACTCATGGTATTAAATTATTGTGATGACCAAATCTGGCTCAGTCCAGACAATATCTGATTGAGTCCTATGTGGCAGCTCCAGAACTTGGATATACCTCACCATGGAAGAAAAAGGGTACATCTTTGGATTCCTCTGGCATTAATTTTGAAAGACAGGGAGACAATGTGAGCTTACTCAAAAAGGGCTCATCAATAAAGTCATCGAATATACTGGTATGTCTGCGCTAGCAAGAAGCTTTCTCCTGCCCCACCGATCCTCTCGGAGTGACAAACTGGGGGCCCCATTTGAAGAAGAGTGGAGCTATCCACTGCATTGGGATGCTCTTTATATTGCGTCGAACACTCGCCCAGACATCACATTTAGTGTGCACCAGGTGGCACGATTCAGTCACAATCCCAGGCATTCCCTCCTCAAGCAATCAAACGTATCATTCGGTATCTGATTGGCACAAGTGACAAAGGCATTTGTTTTAGCCTAAACTTGATCAGGGACTTGATGTTGGGTCGATGCTGACTTCGCCGGATTTATGGATATGAGGATGATCAGGATCCTTGTGTCGTCAAGTCTCGCATGGTTTGTCTTGACTTTTTTGGGTGCCCCATCATCTTGTCCAGCAAGCTACAGACTGACATTACTTTGAGCTCCATGCTGCTGAGTATGTTGCCTTCAGCATGTCAAGAGGGAGCTGCTTCCTATGCGAGCTTGCTAAAGAAATTGGTAGCAAACTGAATATGCCGGTAATTACTGAAGTCTCGTGCGCTCTACAGTGTTCGAATACAACCAAGTTGCTTGTCTCTTTTGAATGTTCCCAAAATGTCCGCGCGCACAAGTATTGCATTGAAGTACCACTTTTCAGGTCCAATATCGGGGAGTCGAGGGCATCGTGGCCAAGTAAATTCCGACTCTGGAACAGCGGCCGACATTTCACTAAGGGTCTTCCGCTCCACAGTTTGCTGTCATTCGGAAGCTCCTCATGGGATGGTAATTTACCTCAGGCTTTGCTGGGACTCTCTCCTATCGTTTCTTGCTCAGCTTCATTTCAGCTGTAAGGGAGGCGACGGGTACAGCTTAAATTCAGCTTTACAGCTTTACAATTAGCAGGCTTATTCTAGAAAATAATCAATAACTGCTCACTTATTTGGAAATACAAACTTTACATCTCTTAGATCCTTAGATTAGTCAATGCACAATGGTATTGTCGCAATCATAGAATCAATAGTCCGCTGGTTTGTACCAGGTACGCATTTCTTTGGGTGGGTGGCAATTCGTTTCTCTTTCACGGCTCTGTAGTAGTTGACCGCTGCATCCACGTAGTCATCCGCAAGCCCATCGGCAAGTCTCTTGAAGATAGAGGCAGTTGTATCATTCGAATGATTAACAATGTAGCTGTGGAGTTGCTCGTCAACAGCTAAACCCTTGGAGACATTGAAATTGAACACTCCAATTAGGCGGCTAGCGTCCAGCTCCAAAGACTTCTCGTTGTACCCTGCAAACTTGCTGTTGCCACAATTCGCACAACTGTAGTAGATGGTGGTTAGGTACCGGTGCCCATTTACCCCATACAAAATCTTGGGAGCGGCAACCCAATCAAAAGATGGGTTTGGAGCAATGCCATCATTCCGCTCGCAATTTGGGCAGGTCGGTGCAAAGTCTTTCATCAAAATGTGAGGTACGTAACACGCAACTTCACGTACGTAGTAGCCACTAGCAAATGCCTTGGATTCGCCACAGTTGAGAGACATGTTTCTGGCACCGGCAGGTGCAAGTCTAGTCCAATCTTTGCCTCGAAAGTAGTTGGGACCACGCGCCGCAACATCGCCCTGCACCTTGCTTATCCAATCCGCCTGCGCCTGACCAAACTTGGGTTTCTTCCCTTTCTGCCGCCCGCGTTGGGCAAGCAGCATTGACATCTTGCTGGGCAATGACAAGCAACAAGCAAAACAATGAAATGGTAATGGACGATGGAGTGCTTTTTGACAAACTATTACCGCTCCAGCAACATACCTGCGATTCTAGCTAGCTACTACTATCGGTTCTTGTCACCGACCAACTACTAGACCTCTAAAAAAATGATAGATTACTCTCAACGGTTATCGTGGATGCAAACAAATCATCGTCGGGCATGCTGGGGATTAGGGATGATGAGTTCCGAAAAGCCGAAATGCGTTTTCCTATTAAGACTTTCAAAACCGTCAGATAACACTACAGTAGAAATAATACTGAGAGCACTTGCGTCACCAATGTCATTGGAATGGCGCTTTGACATGGGTCATCCTAAAAGATTTCGGGTGAAGACAATGATTTGTGTGCCGATTGTGACGTATGTTTTCTTTTCTCTCATCCCCCCCTCTTTTTCTTTTTTTTCCTTCCTACGCAAAAGTTAGAGTTACACTTACCATCAGATCACACCATCCACCCTTTGAAACAAACCTGCTTGTTCCAGTTCCCAGGTTTTGTCCGTCACACACCTTCACCATGATGTCGCGCTTGGTTCTGCAGGTTCGTCCCGGCAGTGTTGCCATCCATCGCTGGTGTCTCCCCTCAAATCGCCCATCCAAGTTGCCTCTAGTACTGTTTTCTCGAAGTTTCTCCCAACAGCGCAGCAAAGTTCCTGCTTCCCAAGTTCCCAAATTATGGGCCCAAGCTCAGGCCGTCTGCTTTGATGTGGACTGCACCATTACCAAGCAAGACGCTCTCGATGACTTGGCCAACTTTTTAGGAAAGGGCCAGCAAGTGCAAGACCTTACAAATGCCGCCATGAATGGAGACATGGATCTCGCCGAAGCCCTCCAAAAGCGCCTCGACATTATGGAACCCACCGTCGACAAATTGACGGCCTACGTGCAGTCCAATCCAGCAGCACCCCGATTGGTTCCGGGCATTCAATCTCTCATTCAAGAACTGCAGGCTCGAAATGTGGATGTCTTTTTGATCAGTGGTGGATTCCGAGAGCTCATTCTCCCCGTGGCGGATCTACTCAAGATTCCCCGTGATCACATTTATGCCAATCGGTTCGTCTACATGTCCGACGATGCTCGATTGGATGGTACTGGCACCACAGAGTCCGTCTCGCAACTCATTCGCGTTACTGGCTTTGATCCTTCCCAAGTCACCAGTCGAGAGGGTGGCAAACCAGAAGCCATTCGACAAATCCGAAGCAAAAAGCCCTTGCAAACCGTCGTCATGATTGGAGATGGTATTACCGATCTGGAAGCAGCCGAGGAAACGGGAGGTGCCGACTTGTTTATCGGTTACGGTGGCGTCGTAGCACGGCCACGAGTGCAGGAAAATGCCGACTGGTGGATTACAGATTATCAAGAGATATTGGATGCCCTGCCACGCTTCAAAGTCGCCATGGTGGGAAGTGGAGCCTTTGCTTCGGCGGTACTTCAAATGATTAGTCAAAATGCACGCGACAAGGCAATCTTTCAAGACATTGTCGACGTGTATGTCTACGAAGAAGACTACCACGGGGCCAAATTAACCTCAGCCATCAATCAGCAACACGAGAATCCCAAATACTTGCCAGGTGTGCATTTTGGAGACAATGTCGTGGCCAATCCGGACTTGGAAAGTACTGTCCAGGATGCGGACTTGATCATCTTTTGTGCTCCCCATCAGTTCATGCACTCTCTTTGCAAACAGATACAACTGATTGGCGTCAAACCCACCGCCAAAGCCATTTCACTGACAAAGGGAATCCACATCAGTCCGGAGCAAGGTCCACAGCTCATGTCCAGCATGATTCATAGAATGCTCAACATTGAGTGCAGTGTCTTGATGGGGGCCAACTTGGCAGGTGAAATTGGCCCCAACGGTCTTTGCGAAGCAACCATTGGCTCCCGTGTCCGGGAGCAAGGACACGTCTTTCAGGAATTGTTCGATACCGACTACTTTCATGTCTCTGTCATTCCAGATATTGAAGGGGCCGAGATGGCAGGAGCACTCAAAAATGTAGTGGCGCTGGCGGCGGGATTTGCAGACGGGTGTGATCTGGGACAGAATGCCAAAGCCGTGGTCCTTCGACAGGGTTTGAGCGAAATGAGACAATTTGCGAAGGCCATGTATCCCAACACTGTGCGGGACGAAACATTCTTTGAATCTTGTGGGGTAGCAGATCTTATTGCGACTTGCTATGGGGGCAGAAACCATCGTGTCGCGCAAGAGTTTGCCAAGCAAAGGGGCAGAACGAGCTTTTCTCAACTGGAAACCGATCTACTGAACGGCCAGAAGCTGCAGGGAGTGCTTACCAGCGAGGAGGTCCAATCTGTTTTGAGCAGCAAGGGGTGGCAAAACCAATATCCCCTCTTCTCGACAGTTAATGCTATTGTCCGGGGTCGTCTGGAACCAAAGGACATTAGTAGATTTCGAGAGCTTCCGGGTTTGTCATTGGAGTCGGGTGGAGAGGAGCCTTCATTGCTAGAAAAGACTATTGGGTTCTAATCCATTGGAACGATTGTACGTCCCGGTGTACGTGCGGTGCCTTGCAGAAATACATGCCGCGGCAAGTCACCCTGATCCCACGGAAGCTAGCCCTGAAATCCGCCTCTTTCTTTGCCTACCATAAGCCTGGCCCCTCGCTGACGTCCGTAGATAACTTCCCTACTCTAACAGGCACCTTTGATGAGTTGCCGAGGTCAAGGGAAAACTAAAAGAAAATTTGATTGCCATATCAAACTCGATTGATCGCCCTTTCAGCGAATTGACCCCGGAGCTGATCCGTACCATACATCGTATGGTACTGGTATCTTCAAACATAGAGTGACTTGGGGGGTGCAAAAAGCAGGGCAGAGGATCTGGATTTGAGGAGGAATCCGCAAAAGTGACTGTACCGGTACTGGCCAGACTAACATGAAAGTCTGGAAGACAGTTCTAGACGGGTAGTTCAGGTAATTTAAGGGTTAAAATTATTATTTTCCTTACATTTTTGGATACAAAAATATATTTACCAAAACTACCTGATACTACAGATCCCAGAACAACTGACCAAAAACCCTCGTTTCACAAAAAAACTTACTTGTTCTGTGTAGACGCAGTACAAAAGCCTACGAGGATTCTACCAGCTTTTTTTTAGCTCTGTCATTCGTGCGTCTTCGCTACCATACATGTGGCATATTCTCGATTTTTGGGTTGTCTGTTCAATGTTCTTACTTCTAGCTAGTAGTTGTACATAAAAGCTACGAGAACAAGAAAAAAACTCAAACTTCTAAAGGGCGAAAAAAGTGGTTCTTGGGTTTTTGGTCAGTTGTTCTGGGATCTGTAGTACTGTATCCAAAGTTGTCTTCCTGGTGATCTTGCGTACCAGTCGTGGATCCACACCACAAAATATTAATATTACTGTATTATTCCAAGGTTCGCTGTTGGAGTTCCGGATGACTTGGATGAGGTCCTAAAACACAATCCGGAATACCCTCGTCCATCCTTCCATGGGCGGTAACCAATGATGATGGTGTTGCCAATCAGACCAACCAAACTTCAGTGTATTCTCGTGTACCGACTAGCAGAGGAGGGAAACCATGGCGAAAGAGAGTTGCTTCTTTTGGCCGGTATCCACACCCACAACAACGATGATTTGACCAAGATTAGCGCGAGAGTGATTCGCAACGGGCCGCCAAACATCCCAGGCAACCAAGAAGTAGTGGGAGGCATCAAAACCCGACGGTCGGGACTGTATCAGTTTGTGTACTGCGCTGATTCTGATGCCATCTGTAAGAAGCCGTGCTTTGTGTGTGACCTGAAGACACCCTTGCTAATAATCGTGTTTTTGATTGTTGTACCTTTCGTAGGCTTTTGCGTGGTGACAGGTCTTGGATATCACGATCGCGTGGCGATGATGTGTGTGGGAGAAATTTCAAGGCAATTCCATCAAACATGTGGGGGACTAGCTGTGGATGTCGCGGCAGCGAATTCGTTGAGTGGGGCCTGCAAGACCCCATTCGAATCTCTCTTTGCAAAATTTGAAGACTCACGTCGAATTGTGAACAAGAGCACGAGGGCAGCTCATAAAGGAGGTCATGAACCTGGAAAAGGTGAACAGAATGACGAGTTGACACAGTGGTTGTCAGCGTTAAAGAAGAAGAAGAAAGCTGAAGGAAAGCCGAAGCGCGTTCGATTTGCGCCTCCGATTGTCGGTAATGATTATTCCAAAGAAGCGCAATCAAGGCCATCGGGCGGGTGCTTCGAGAATGTGTCTGCAGGAGAGATTTTCATCTCAGCACTTCTCCTGGGGCAGCCAGGACTGGCATTGCCTTCTAATGCCATTACCGCCAGGAATGCTGTGAGAAGCCGTGGTGGTGATGGGTCCAACGTTGAATCAAAAGCAAACATTGTACCGCCATTGGATAGTCCAGAAAATGATAGCAACAACAACGCTGTTGGATATTCAACCCTCCATTGTTCTGGAGAAGAAGTGGAGCCCACCCTTGTTCTGGGGGAAATGGAAACTCGGTCCTTTGGATCGAGCAGCAGCAACGGCGGCTTTGTTGATTTTGTGCCTTTTGAAAGCTTCCCCACCCTCTTCCCTTATGATGTGCCAACTGGTATGACCTTTTGCGGATGCAGTCCGACTACTTCAGGGGCGAGCACAATCAAGAGTGAGGCCCAGGAAACGGATCCCGATAGCATCTGTGAGTCGGCTCAACAGCCTGAGGAACCTCGCCAATCGGTCTCCGCCGAACCGAGCTTCCTCCTAAAAATGACGGCGCGACTGCTCGCAACAGAGAATCAACTGAGAGAGGGAGCATGTGAAAACTGGGAGGGAGAATGCGATGGACTTGATAGTTACGGAAACGATACTGGGTTGTCCTCGCGCAAGGGCGCTTTGCCTAAACCCACACAACACGGGAGCGAGGTACGATTGGTTGGGTACAGCATGGAGGATGTAGTCAAGCAGCTTCAAGAGCTGGAACGAGAGAATGAAGAACAAGGTGACTTCGCGAATGACTGGAAATGCCTCCAACCACCGCGAAAGCGACATGACAAGAAACCAACCCCCCCACAAATGAGGCAACCTTTTGCCATTCCAGACTTCATCACTATCTAGTCCCTAGTGCGTAGGATTTGTTTGTAAATGTATTTCGATGTACTGTAAATTTCTCATTAGCTCACACTAGAAAAACAATCTACTGGATCCTTCAATGTCTAGTTTTTCAAATAGTCGTCTCCTGGTAGGAGTGCGCTGTTCACAACATGATCTCCTGAACATACGCCCTGCTCCTCCATTCCTGGAGTGGCTTTCCTTGGCATCAGCTGGGCTCTAGTACTACTGAGGGGCACAAGGACAGTCACAACCACAAAGAGAATCCGAACAGTCAAAATCCAGTTTGCCAATGCTACACAGCTCCCAAGGGATGGTCCCTGTGATGGATGTTCCCTTCAGATTCAACCTTGTCAGAGTTGCATTCAATTGACCAAGTTCTGAAGGTAAGGGTCCAAAGATACCTTCATTGTCCTGTATTTGAAAGCTTTTTAGCCTCGTCAACTTTCCAAGCTCACTCGGTACTGTGCCTGACAAATTGTTGCTCTGTAGATTCAGCATCTCTAAGCGGGTAACCCCTCCTAGTTCGGATGGTACAGTTCCTGTGAACTGGTTGTCATTTAGCCCCAGGAAAAAGAGGTGTGTGCACCGGTTGAACGAAGATGGAATTGTCCCCGTCAAACCAATTCGAAATAACTTGACATCAGTCAAACTGGGCATGCCAAAGCAAATGTCATCTGGGAGAGTTCCTGTGAACAAGTTGTCCATCAGTCTGAGTTCTCTGAGCTTATGGAGCTTGAAGAATTCGTTCGGCAACGTCCCTGTGAGTTCATTATTGTTGACGGAGAAAACTTCCAAATTGTCCGAAAGTAAACCCAGTTCGGTTGGAATAACACCCCTCAGGCGGCTGCCGCGCGAACTCCAACTTGACAATCGCGACATCATGCCTATCTCCGTGGGCAATGTGCCCATCAATGAGTTGCGAGCAGAATTGAATCTGAAAAGTCCATGGAATAGCGAAAGCTCTGGTGGCAGCGATCCTGTCAGATTGTTCTGGGTCAAGTCCAGATCATAGAATGTACCATTCTGGCACAGATTGTGCTGATCCAGTTCCTGCTTTGATGGAACTGAGTACCAATCACACTCATGAGATGTGTAAGAAAGCCACTGTTCCAAGGTAACATTGTGTTCCAGATTTTCTAGTAGTGGATCAGGCCTTCTGGTGGGGGCAGATGAGGAGACTGTTGAATTCCCACCAGCACCATTTGGTTGTCCACTCCCTTCTTCCGCAGCTCCACCAGCAGCAGTACCAGAGACCCTGGCGCTGTCAGGTGCAATGGTAACACCTCCAATGCCCCATACAACCAATTCAGTTTCACCTCCCTGATTCTTCCATGTCTCTCCTCCAGTTGCATAGTAGAATGTGGCGGCAGCAAATCGTTGCAGGAGCCTGTCACGTGAATAGTTTCCAAGCCATGGGTCATTCTGTACCCACTTGTACGCTTTGGCCTGTGGAGATTCCATGGCAGTGTCTCGTTCCAATACATACAAAGTAGTCGCTGGCAAGTCAAGATCCAAATTCAGCACCAAACTTCCATCATCGTTCGTGTCGTTCGCTGCCGTCGTGGTGATCAGTGTTTCGTTGACTGGCGGGGCAACGGTGGCGACCTCTGTGTTGCTGTTGCTGTTTTCCGTGGTAAAGTAGACAATCAAACCAGACCCTAGCAGCGCTGTGACAATCAGGCCGATGATGAAGAGGATCGGGGTACAAGCGAGTTGATCACTTCGTTTCCCCCACTGAGCATCATCGTCGTCACCACCGCGCCGATTGGACGGATAGAGGTCGTTCAAATCCACCGGTTCGGCTTCTTCTAGACACTCTGTGTTGCACACTGGTGTGGCTTCGACGAGTCCAACGTGGCTGCCATCTTGGGAACCGGGAGGAGGACTGGGGACACTTGATTGCGCTCGGCTGTTGCTTGTGCGGAGTCCATCCTGTGGACGTGGAGACGGCCCATTGCGATGGGCGCGGATAGAATTGGCGGCATAGAGGAGGGAATGAAGAGGGGCCTGGTCTGGCGATTCCGCATAGGCTCCTGGTACGGAAGCCCGAATTCGATGTTGTTGCTGTTGTGGTAGGGCCTCGACATGGACGTCAATGCCGTGCTGCGCAGCATGATCGCCAAGAGGATTATAGTGCGGGTCGGATGTGTTCTTCTTAGAACCAGTGCCTTTAGAACCAGAGCCCTTGGAACCAATAGCCGCGGTGGTAAGGCTTGCCGCGGGAGTCTTGTTGTCGATCGCCGCTCCTCCGTCCTTCTTCACCGCGAGTACCGGTACTTGACCTTTGGCAAGAGCGTCGTCTAAGGCAAGCATGTCCTCTTTGTATTGAAGGTCCTCGTTGGATTGAGGGCGCTCGTTGGATTGACGGTACTGCGCTGGAAGTGGCGTCTTCTCCTCGTCGGACTTCTCGTCCTCCTTGACCTCGCCGACACCGACGACATGCTGCTTCTTGGTCTCTTCCTCCCCTTCCAACAAAGCGTCTTTCGTTGCCGATTCCTTGGGTTTGATCTCGGTTGTCATCGTTCGTTCAGCTTGCTTGGATTCCAGCACAGTATGATAATCCTTTTACTGATGGAGGGTACTAGCTAGCTCAAAAACTTGTTCACGAGGCAGCTGTGTTTTGGACAACAAGCAACGCCGCCTGAGATGAATTATTACAGCGGAATTCACGCCAAGAGCTAAATGACGCCGAGCGGCCACCTGTTGAGTGATGCATGGACCGGCAGGTCCGATGCATGAAGACTGCTTACACTGTACGCTGCGTGCTCGCTTCTCGAGAACTCCTTGGTGGTCAAATAAAAAGGCCTTGAACAGCTCCTGAACCATGAATACAATCAAAGAAGAAGACTGAATGACCGTATTCATTAAGAATCGTAAAAAGGATTTTAATAAATCGGCATCCAAGGAGCCCGTGGGATTTATTTGCTCGTGAGAACGTGAGAACAAACTGGTCTACGTACTCAAAGTACAGTGTACAGGAGCTGTACAGGTCGGAATAGAAATTATGAACGATTGATTTTATTAAATGAATGAATTGCAGAGTGTCAGCTGTCAGAGTATAATCTCCAAGGTCCAAGGAGTACTATTAATTAATACTCCGGAGTAGTACTCAAGGGTAAAGTACCGGTACTTGCAAACTATGACTGGGATTTAAAGGACAAATAAATCTACAGCACAAGCTTCGGAGAACTTGCAAACTGTGACTGAGATTGGACCATACACAACAACGAGTCGGAGGCTGACGTGTCACCAGCGCATGTGACCAAACATTTTTTAAAGTATTAGCGTCGTCTACAGTAGGGTGAGGGATACTGTAGAGAGACTCTTCACGGCAGTACTAGTACCATACCACTACTAGGTGGACCACATGTCTACATCTATCTTCCTGCGTGCATCTCTCTGGCTCTACCACTCAGCTAGCAGCCAGCTGATAGGCTTCAGGGAGAGCAGAGAATGCCCTACAGCTGCTCTCTAGCGCTAGCTGGCTAGACAGCTCCCCTTTCCTGAGCACTTGCTTTTTCTAGTTCTTACAGAATTTCTCAAGCTTGAGGTAGTAGATATTGGAGCGGGTTTTCCAAGCAACAGGCAGTACAAGCAAGGAAGGTTCCAACTTGACATCTGTTGTAAAGGTTGATGACGAACCCCACAGTTGTACGAATTATGTATTATCGTAAAGGTCATCCAGCGTCGCCAAGCCAGGTCCATCCTGCAGCTTTAAAGTATGCATGGTCCCTTGTGCAGCCAACGACACGAGTTTTTATGGCAAGACGCGCATGATAGGAACAAGGGGGCAATACCCCCTCTACATCATGAACATGGCACTAGTAGTTGTGCTCCAACGGTGTCATCAGCTTTGTGCCGCCTACTCCCAAGACTTCGGAAGGATGTCGCTGATCCGTCTTCGGGCACAATAAATGGCCTTGAGTGGGGGCATGATTTGGGCCTACTAGTATGCTGTTAACCCAGGCAAATCCTGAAGGATATCTCATGGAGGTTGGGTTTGGAGTTGTGCTTGCAATATTTCTCGGCAGTCTCCCTGCAAGTTGGACAGTGGTGGCAAGCCAGAAGAAGTCAAGGCTGGAGTGGAAAACAT
Organism: Seminavis robusta; assembly: GCA_903772945.1. Lineage (NCBI taxonomy): Eukaryota > Bacillariophyta > Bacillariophyceae > Naviculales > Naviculaceae > Seminavis > Seminavis robusta. The sequence goes on from CAICTM010001499.1 coordinate 11,338, forward strand.
CTCAATGGAATTCTGTTTTCTGCAGTGCCCCGAGCAGCTATTATTTGAAACACCCACTTTTGAATTAACTTTATTGCCCTCTTCATCAACTCTCTGGCAGTGTCGACCCTTCGCCGTTAGGCTATCGTACCGTATGGCGTATCGATACCGTGTGGGTCACAGGTCACCAGTACCGGTAATACGGGACTTGAAGAAGTGTGAAAGACTCTTAAATCATATTTTTCCGTGAAATGACTTCAGTCAATGTTGTATAAATACAACTAGGTAGTTGCGTGACCTTAATGACTATTCTGCTCTGGGAAGGTCATCGAAAAAGGTCGAAAGTTCCGATCCTCCAGTATTTAGTATGTTAGTTGTCCAGCAGTCTACAGAACATACATCTTCTGTTGACTGGGTTGGGTGCTTTGTTATCGATTATCAAACACAGGATCAGAAGCAGGAGCTGTGTGGAGTGTGGAGGCGCAGAGAGAGTCATAAAGCAATCCACAGCAACCAAGAAGAGAGAGAGATTTGGTCGAGCGCCCATTCTCTCTGGTAGCTCGACCATGATGCGAAAGTCTCAGTTGGCAGTCCAGAATCAGCATACTGGTGATGGCAATACATCATGTAGCAGCCATGATGGTGAAGAAGGCGGCAATATGGCTGCTCTATCTTCCCTTCAGTCGATGGATGTGATTGTCAGTGTCTTGAGAGGCGAGGGCTTGGCCCCCAAAGATAAGAATTGGAAAGGCGAAGCCACGTCCTCGGATCCCTACGTCATTGTCAAGCTCTTGTCTACCACCAACACTGCCAAGACACAACAAGTAGTCCTGGGCAAAACAGAGACTGTCTCTCAATCGCTGAATCCTGTATGGGACGAGGACGACGAGGAGGAGCCAATGGAGGTCACCATGTCCAGTGTCAATGCGGAAAGTCAATACGCACTGCAATTCACCGTTATGGATGAGGACGACATGACCAAGGATGATCTCATGGGGATTGTCACGGTGCCCATCAGTACCACAGAGCCTGTTCACACCACGGACTGGTACACTGTACCACCCGATTCGGCCAAGAATGCCACGGGAAAACTCAAGATTGCTCTGCAAACCAAACTGCACTATGACGGTGGACAGATCGTTGTCGCAACCGACGAATCCCCTGCTCAACAACCACAACAGCAACAACCACAAGGCTCCTCTTCATCATCACAAACACCAGAGGAAACTGTGCTTGCACCACAGTCACAACAAACGCCACAAGACAACAACAATAATGCTGATGGAGGAGTAGAATACTTGGAACTCGATCTGACAGTCATTCAAGGTCAAGGCTTGGCGGCCAAAGATCGAGACTGGAAAGGAAAACGAACCACATCCGACCCATACATCGAGGTCACCTTATTACCTGATGGTGTTGCAGGAGGTCCCAACGAGTTGTCTTTGGGGTTGACACAAACCATACACAAGACCCTTTGTCCCGTCTGGCAGGATCCCTTTTACACACGTGTCCCACTCTCCACACTGAAGGCCCATGCACAATTGCGATTGACCATTAAAGATTGGGACGAAATCACAGAAGACGATTGCATGGGCATTGTACACATTCCTCTGATGACGACTACTGCCAATGCCAATAGTGTCAAGTGGTATGACGTCCCGGCCACATCGGCCAAGAATGCCACTGGAAAGATTCAGTGTGCGCTCGCCACCACCAGGCGACGAATCGTGGAATCACCTCGACGGGTGTGCAGCGATGCCTGGACAAGAGCAGAGCAAGAATCCGTTAGCGCCAATGCCAACAATAGCACTGCACCACCATCACCGACAATCAACGACAGCACGGCCCGTAAGGATATAATTGATTCCATGAACTTGACCGTGACGGTACTTGCAGGTGCAGGCCTCGCGGCCAAGGATCGGAATATAATTGGCAAACGAACAACGTCAGATCCGTATGTGCATGTCAAGCTCTTGACCGTTCCACCCAATACGAATGACCCCAATAATGTCAAGGAAATCAACATGGGCAAAACTCAGACAGTCCCTCAGTCACTGGCGCCCGTTTGGAACGAGCGCTTTGAAACGACACTGCAGGGCAATGACCTGATACGAGCCAATGAAGCTCGCTTGCAACTGACAGTCTATGACCGCGACATCACCACCAAGGACGATTGCATGGGAGTCGTGACCATTCCCGTGCTATTGGTGAATACACCCACCGCCAACGCGCCTCGATGGTATGGGATTCCCTCTCATTCGGCCAAGAATGCTGCGGGAAGGTTGCAAATTCAACTGGATACCACGCTGGTGTACGCATCGGATCAACTGCGTCGTGCTGTTGCACCACCTCCACCGCGACCCAAACCCAACATGGTTCGGCTGGGGTCGGCCCGCAAATTGAAATTGACGGCCACGGCTCGATCCCGGGATACCTCGGCCTTTTGCACCCCGAGAAGAACGAGACCCAAGCAAGGCAAGCTCAAGTCGTTTGCCGGAGTGGCGCCACTCGCGTTTGGGGATTCCACCCATAATAAATCAACGACGGGTGGGAAGATCCGCAAAAAGTCGTCACCATCGGCCAAAGACAAGGGCATCACCAAGTCCAAGAACGATGTTGTCAAGAGTAAAGGCAAGAAGGAAACTCGACGAACTGAATCCTCGTCACCAGCGACGGATCGAAACGCTACCTCGCCCGCTGGATCACCCGATACTCCAACCGCCAGCCAAAACATGGCAGATGAGTTCTTGTCTCTCAGGTCTGGAACGGAAGCTCCCGGCGGTGGCAGCAAGGTTGCGCAGGATAGCATGGCCATAGGTCGAAGCTCTTCCAGGTCTAGGTTTTCCCAGCAAAAGGCTCGGTCCAAGGATACATCGGCGTTTTGCACGCCTCGACGAATCAAACCAAAAGCAAAAGTCTCCGGTGCTGCTGCCGCCTCCTCGGCCAAGGCCGCTGCACTGCCCAAGTTCAAGTCCATTGCTGTGCCAATGATGACACCAGAGGCCGACAACGACACCAATGGCAAGAAGGCCGGATCTCTTCCGACGACGCCGGCAGCAGAACCAGCAAATGTGGTTTCCGTCGCTGAGAACAGCACTGCTGAGTCCAGCGATTGTTCTTGGACTAAGCCTCGTCGAAGGCAGCCCTCGATTCTTTGGAAGTGCACGTGTGGTTCCGAATCCGAAAAGAGCAGCCCCTGTTGTTCGGCATGCGGTGCAAATCAGTTCTGGACTTGTGCTGGCTGTAGCTTTAGGGGCAACATTTGCGTCTACCAATTTTGCGGAATGTGTGGGAAAAAGCGAAACGAAAAGTCCGCACCAACGAGCAACCCTCTCGGAAGCCACGCGAACTCCCAATCAGTCCCACTGCGAGCATACTAACGAAGCAGGGGGCAAGGAGATAGCCTATATGGTCCCTCCAGCGTACCGTATGTTCATATCTGTAATTCTAAAAAGCGAATGAGCTACTAGTGAAACAAACAACCGACGAAACGGTCGACTTGGTCAGTCAGCGAGAAAAACAGGGCCAAATCATCCAGTTGGCGAGATCTTTCGATGTTTTTTGCACCAGCGCCTGTGGGCGGGCCAATGGGCTTTCTGGCACACCTTGCTGCAGTAGAAGACCTGTTCGCACGCAGTACAATCCATGGTGCCCGCACTGCGGCAGCTGCTATTGCCACATTCATGGTAATGTTTCACCAAAGCCCGCGCTTTGATTCTCCATTGAGAGGCTTCATCCTTGAAGACCGAGAGCCCGTCCCGTTCGGCTTTTTCGCCCAGAGTGTAGAAGCGTTTTGCCTCGCCCATGTGACGGGGACCACGGTGTCCATGAAGGAGCGCTAGGCGATAGCAAGCTTCAGGCAGCTTCCTTGCATCGGGCTCTGCACATTTGACGAAGCGTTGGAGGAGAGCACTCGACTTTCCATCCTTTTGTGTACTCAAGTCCAACAATATCGCTTGGTGAAACAATGTGTGCTCTGGGTCTTCACAGCCAAGTGTTTCGGCCTTTTTGAAGGCTTGCAGCGCCCTCGACGCCTGCATTTGCATGGCCAGGATGCAGCCCTCTATTGCGGGAAAGTAGGGGTCGTTTGGAAGAAGAAGCTGCGCAAGTGAAAGTCGCTGTAGCCCTTTGTGGTGCTCGCCCCGCACGAAGAGAATGTTGGCGTGGACAAACAGAGCTTCGGCACGATGTTGGTTCAGTTGCGTAGCATCTGTAGATAACCTGTTGAACGCCTCCATTGCGCCCTGCATCTTGGAAGACTGCCAGCGTAACACTAAGGAGTTCTTTCGGTAAACATCAGCATATGCGGATGCTGCGGCCTTAATGTCGCCATTCTCGAAGGCTTCGTGACCAATGACGCAGCAAATAGCACTTTCCAGAAGTCCCATTGCAGTCTTTGAATCTGGGAATTGATCGACCAAGGCTAGCAAATTGTCGACCGAGAATTCAAAGTTGTCGTCGAGACCATCAATTCGACGAGCATCCTCGAAAAATTCTTCGGCGGAGTTCTGATGAATCCTACGCTTCATGGACCTTTTGAGGCGCCGAAGGAAAGTGTTCCGCTCTTCTTCATTTCGAAAGTGCTTGTTTATGGTGGCTCTATCAAGAGGAGTCGTCATGTTGGCATGAACCACAACCCAAGCTTTGGCTTGCTACTAACTCCCTCCAGCTAATTATGGGTAGGCAAGATACATTGTGTAGCCACCGTGGAAAATCCATCCAGTTGGTCATCGAAAATTTCGAAGCCCGTAGAAAAGTACCGCGACAGTGCCATTCCCACTCGTCTATAAGTTCTTCCATGCCTCTGGGAAGATATCATCTGGTATCATCAATGCATGTCTGAAAGCATTGGGTAAGAACATATCAGAAGAGTATGCAAGGTCCACAAACTTGAAAGCTTCTCTTGGCGCATCTGTCAGCTTCTCACTCTTGTTGTCGTTTATCTTGGCCACCGCAGTGTAGCGCATTTGTCCATTGATCAATCGGAACCTCATTATTTCACAGGTGAACCATTCTGCTGTATGGTGATCAGTCACTTCCACTTTGCCAGTCTGGTGAAAGAGACTGAAGTCAATCATTTTGTAGAACTTGATGTTGCAAAGCAAATTGACATTCCATGGGTATGGATTTTCCATTTGTTCAAATTCAGTAAGCAGCCTATCAGGGGAACTATCTAATTGATGGGCTGACACATAGTCCTTGGCTTGTGGGTATGCCTCCCATGTTTTCACATGTTCTTGCCAAGCCGATTCCCACTCATCACCTTTTTGCGTTGAATAGAAATGGGTCAGATGACTCAAAACATCAAATCGCCGAGAGACACGACAATATGCAAACGAAAGACCCTTGACTCACCATAATCAAGGAAAACTTCTTCCCCTGGGAGCCGAGAGAGAGTTCAGCATTAGCTTGATCGTGCCTTGGTAGCGCATGGCGCCGTGTGCTGCAGCTTCCCACACTTACCTGGCTGAATATCCCGCAGAGCTACCAGCTCCAATGCAAGGCTGGTTTTCTTCTTCCTAGCAAAGTGCTCAATTGGCATTTCCAGCAGCTCAGGCTTGTGGTTTCCCTTGGCTGGATCAGCCCAGCGCAATTTGACGTTAGCACGGGTCTGGTTGTGGTTAATCAGACTGGTCTGAGGCCCGTAGGGACATAGTAGAAGCGATGAACGCCCATGCCCAAAGCAGTAATTCAACAAAAGCTGCTCCCCATATTTGACATTTGCCGTTTGCAACGTGAAGATGTCTTCAAACTCAAGCATGTCAAACATATGGCTGTCTTCAACATGTACGAGAGGCAATGGTGCCACCACAGAATCTTTTGCAAGATGTCTTGTTGCAAAGGCCCCTCTTCCAGCCTGACGGATTGTTGACTCGCCTTCCATCAGGTTGTCAGCACATGTTCCAAATTGATGGAACCATTCATCTGTGCGCATGCTTTCCTTAATGCGTATCTCTTTCAGCGTCATTTGCTGATGTAACATGTACCATTCCTCATCTGTCTTTTGAAAGGCCGCAAAGGTTGTTGACTCGTTGAATTCATTTCTCTCCACAAAGCTGACCCACAGCTCCCCCAATATTTCCCCTGGTATCTTGCGATGCTTCTTTTGTATTTCAAAGAATCGTTCGAATACCTTGTCGGCCTTACGTAGATCCCCAATCTGTGGTATGGGTCCAAAATTTTTCTTGCGATCTTCGAACCTGTGGTGTAATAAGGAAACACACACGAGTTAGAGCCTTGACGCCTGACGAAACAGTTCCATGACAGGTTGTGTGTGTATGTACCACTGTCAGGCCGGCAGGAAAGAACAGAAAAGTGAAAAAAGGACCATGGTGTAAGTTGGGTGCAATACAGCAAGTATACCAATGGCCACAGTAGCACTTCTAACCACTCACAGTTTCACCATAATGCATAAAGAGCTCCTCTCCCTTTTGAATATCTTCACAAGCGAGAAACCTCCTATCATGGTAGGTTGAGAAGGCCCCTGCCCCTGGATCCTTGGATCGATGTAACCCATGTGGGTCACTGTTTCTTGGATGTAACTCATTGACATTGACAATATCTGCAAAGGCGTTTGGAGCTGACCCCTGTAGGATAGGAACATTTGGAAAATGTCCCGGGATTGTATGAGGTTTTGTGGATGTGTAAATAACGTATCATCGACTGAGTGGTAGACTTACAATCCCTGGACTGAAGACCATGACGTGAATGTAGCCAAGATGGTCCATATGCTGGAAATGCTGTCCAGTTGCAACAAAAAATGAATGGAGGTCCAACCAATTATTTCATCAGTCCTGTATCTGCTATTGCAACAACAACAAAATTACTATATAGATCCACACACTCACCGCATTCCAAATGTAATCGTCAAACAACAGAAAATACCGACTCCCCAGTGCATATTGATGGTATGTGATATCGACAATGGGTATCACAATGTCTCCCGTTGGCTGCAATTCTTGGCCTTTCCGAAAATCTTTTCCCGCAAACATTCCCAGACCAGCGCCAGGGATACTGCTGGGAGCCAACCAGACACCACATTCTTGTACTGGTAGGCCATCCGATGTTTCTGTGTTCGTCTCTTTTTCTCCTTCCTCCAAACCACTCACGACGGCAAGGTTGGCGGATGCAGCTAGTATAGATAGTAGGGCCAGTACAAGGCGTTGGAATGGAAGGATCATGGATCTTTGTCGCTGCACATGCTTCGGTCTCCACACAGATCGATCTTCCATCGGCACAGCAGTCATCAGCTCCTTCGTTTCCTCCATCTGTCTACTACTGTAGCTAGCTATGCAAACAGGGTTCCTTTTCCCATGCAGCTCAGGTATGGCTTTGTGGTTTTCTTCTGGGAAGTAAAAAGTTGTCATGAGCCCGAAAGATGACGAGGTCATTCGGGAATTCAACTTTAAGAGGGAAAGAAGAAAAACCTCCGATGCAGCCAGCGGTTGTTCAACCAACTTTGCTGGCTGCAACTCATGAGAATCGAATGATTCGATTCTCAATCTTCAAATCTTCACAGCTCCCCTCATCATCTCTTCCAAAACTTTTGTGCCACAGGTCCAGTATTTGGTACATGCAGCAGAGTAGAACTTGAGGACCTGCCATATGTACCGGTAGCAAGCTAGACAGGTTCATCCATAGAAAACAGGGAGAAAGAGAAAGAGAGAAGTAGGAAAACATGAGATCCGGTTTTGCCATGGCAGGCTCTGTGCGGTTTGCGACCGCCTCCACAGCAACATTTCGTAAGAGTCACCCTAATAGATCTACATCGAGTGTGCTTCGATTGTCGTGGCACAACCATCGCAACCCCTCGCTCTCGTTGCGATTCCTCAGTTCTCCTCCGTCATCCTCCAGCTGGGGCAGTGACCAAACCAACAGCAACAGCCACAGCAACAAGACGCCCCGAAAATCAGGTTCCATTCCCTACAAGTTGCAGTTTTCCATCACCCCCACGCGCCAGGGATACAAGATTGACACACTGGTCAGCCATCAACTGCGACATTTTGGTGACAGCAGTAGCAGTAGCAGTAATAGTGAAGAAAAGGAGGAATCTTTGAAAAAACGCCGCGAACGTCTCAAACGCTTGACAGTGGTCTATCCGTACAGCAGCGAACAAGACATTCTACGCAAACAACGCAAACGCAAAGAAGCAGCTCGGAAACGCACCGTGGCCAATGTCAATCGAGCATTGCTCGGCAATGTCATTATTGCCGGATCCAAACTATTTGCCTGGTTGACTTCCCAAAGCAGTAGCATGATGTCGGAATTCATTCACAGCTGTGTCGATTGTGCCAATCAGTACTTGCTACTACAGGGACTACGAGATGCCAGCAATGTCGCCGATCGAAAACATCCCTACGGATATGGCAAGAGTGTCTACTTTTGGGCACTCGTGTCGGCACTGGGAACCTTTTTCATGGGCTGTGGTATCTCCATGAGTCATGCCTGGGGGGAATTGATGAATCCGTCGCTGCATGAAATTGGTCCCGAAGTTCTGGGAGTCTTGGCATTTAGTTTTGCCGTGGATGGATACGTCTTGTTCAAAACCATTCGGGAAGTACAAGATGAACGACCCAAAAATGGGACCTCCTTTTGGAGTCATGTCAAAGCCATGCGGGATCCGGCTACGTTGGCCATTCTATTGGAAGATGGAGCGGCCTGTTTTGGAGTCCTCTTGGCCATTGCCGGTACTACTTGTTCTCATGCCACGGGGAATCCCATTTACGATGGGCTCGCGGGATGTTCCATTTCGCTCTTGTTGGGATCCATGGGACTCGTATTAGCCAGTGTCAATTATCGATTCCTTCTTGGACAAGCCGTCGACAAGGACATTACCGACAATATTGAAAAGATTCTCAAGAGTCGAAAGAGTATCGACGCCGTCTCGTCGGTACAATCCCAATGGACCGGTCCGGATACATTTAGTTACAAGGCAGAAGTGGATTTTGACGGGACATTTCTCGCCGCCAAACTCATGCCCACGCACGAACGAGAGTTTTTAAACATTCGAGGAGAAAACATGAAAAAGGAACTACCCTTGGTCTTGAGTTGGTACGCCGAAGATGTCATTCGGACCGTCGAACAAGAAGTGCGCATCATTGAACATCAAGTACGCAAGCGGTATCCCGCGGCAGAGTACATTGAGTTGGAACCCATGTCCAAAGACAGCCACGAATTTGCCATTGACGGACAGTTTGAAAAGGACCTTCGAAGGGCCGAAATTGAGAATCTGGAAAAGCTGCGGGAACTCATCCCAGCGCTCGACAATATCGATGCCGAGAGCAGACCGTCGGGGGCACCCACAGCTCCAGACGATGTGGTAGGAAGCAGCAGTACTGGTAGTACTACAGAAAAGACAAAATAATAAAGTGGCATTCTCATTTTTGTTCATGCGAGCTCATTGTTTAGAAAGCCTGTTTGCTTATCAGCACAGCAAGGAGTAGAAAGATCTGTTGGTGGCAAGTAAACTAAGAACTAGAATAAATGTGGAAGCCAACTTCGGTTGGCATGAGTGAGAGTTATGAATCAATGAAATGAAACGTCGCCATAGCAGCACTTCAGATGGCACTTTTAAAATCATCAAGTCGCCAGGCCTAAAGAGTCGAGTCAATGCATTTTTCGAGTAAGTTGCCTGTCTAGCTAGCTAGTGCACGATTCTGGTTTGACGCCTTCGAATGCGCCCCATTCCCTCTTCACTCTCTTCCTTGGGTAGCGGTCCCACGTGGAATACTCTCATCATTTCATGATCTTCATGCTAGAAAATATCAGAAACATTGGCATGTACAAACAGAGGGTGAGTAAGGTACTGCTCTTGTTGATCTTTCACCTAGTACGCGGGTAAGATCACGAGCGAGACTCACCGACAAAATGTGGCAATGCCAGTTGTAGCGCCCAGGTTTGTCAAAGTAGACCCTGATGGTTGTCACTTGGCCGGGGAGGGCGGTGACAGTGTCTTTGGGGAAGTTTGTCACGTATTCTGGCATTGTACTGAGGTCGACTTCGTCTCCATAGGTGGGGTTCATGACAAGGTAGCCCTCTCCGATGCTTCCATCGTGTTGCAACAGAGGGTGATCCATGGTGTACGTTCCATCTCCTGCTGGGGATTCTCCCAAATGGATCTCTATTTCACCATCTTCATTCACATTTGAGTCATACGAAATCAACTGGCGGCGAATTACTTCAAAATGGACCAAGTGCAAGTGTACTGGGTGGGCATCGGCACTAACATTCCATATTTCCTGCAGGAAGAAATTCATCGTTTTGTGTGAGCGGCATGCTACCATTTTGGTGGGCGTGACACACAACTTTCTTCACTTACCCAGTCCTCCACATCATAAAGCCTTGGATTCTCAGTTGTCGGTGCATGCCAGGTCATGGCCCCCACCATTGGGCCAGAAATTCCAGCATTGCGGTATTCTGCCGTGTTAGGCCAGTAGATGGGCTCCCCACTGGCATCTGTGGCTGGATCCACGGTTCCCAAGAGTGGCTGCAAACGTCCAAACTGATCATGACCTTCAAACAGGGCAACGCGACGCATTCGGTTTGCCTCACGAGGATGGATTGGTACAGCAATGTTGTTGGGATCAAAGTTATCTGGGACGTTGTTATCGAATGGAAGATCAATGTCAAAGGCCATGATTTTATCAGTGAACTCGAAAGCTTGAGGACCAGGGATGTCACCTCCAAAAGGTTCATCCCCTCCCAGATTCTTCATGATGACGCGACCTTCCCAACCAGCAAAGTCGATAATAATATCGTAACGCGCGGACGGCTCCACGAGCAATCTGTCTACCTTGGTTGGCGAAGCGGCAAGGCCTTGGTCGCCTCCAATCACAGTGAACGGAATAGGGATGCCGTCCATGTTCCTGCCAACATTGAAGCCACCATCCGATCCAGACGGAAATTCTGGCGCATCGACCATGAACTGCACTACCAAGAAACGACTGTCGCATCCATTGAGTAGACGGAGGCGGTACTGGCGAGGCTCCACCTTCATCTTGGGCCAAATTTTGCCATTGACGACCATAAAATCTCCAAAGAACTCGGCCAATGCAGACGGGTGGTCATCTTCGACTTGGGCGCCCTCACTTGACAAGTGGAGATCATCATGACGTCGTATGTATGTTAGTAAGGATCGCAACGACGATAACGGGCACAAAACGAATGCATATAGCAAGACTTACTCAGTGATGAAATCGGCATAGAAGGGATCGCCCTTGAAAGAAGGATAAAAGAGCTCTCCGTTTTCCTTGAACATTCTATCTTGTATGAGTAGAGGCATCTCGTATGGAAATGCTGGAAGATCGTACGCATTATCTGGTTTGCCAGTGTCTTTTTCATCTCGGATCATATAGACACCAGCCATTCCGGCATGAACATTCAGCCGTGTGATTCCCAATGCATGATCATGGTACCAAAGCATAGCTGCCGGTTGTTCATTGGCATAGACGTACTCTTCGTCGACCCACTAAGAACCAGAAGAGGAAAAAGAGATCAAAGAACATGAGCGTTTGAATCGAACCTGAGGAGGCCAAATACATTTTCGACAAAAACTCTTACCTGAGGTCCCTTGATGGCCCATTCAGGAGTGAAAAAGTACTCTGGATTTCCATCATAGGGTGCATCTGTGTGACTGCCATGCAGATGCGGTACAATGGGAGTGCCATGATTTTCAATGGTGTACTGTTCATATCCAGGAATGCTGTAGGCCCAGTGATAACTGGTGTCCACCACCGATCGTCCCGTAAAGTCACCCAGCTCTCCATTATCTTTGCCAGTCAAGATATACCCACCGCTGATTGGGATGTTGTTGATCCATTTCACTCTCAACGGCTCATCGGAAGTTACTTCAAAGGTTCTGCCTGGCCAAGTGTGTCCCGTGGCTTCGGTACCGTATCCCCAAATGGGAGTGGGCAATTTGTCACCGTTGGCATCGACGAGACCAGTGTCACTGACTCCAGTACCCACAGTGACTTCAATAGTGGTGGTAGTGCTCGTCTGGAACAAAAAGCTGGGGTCCAACGGATTGGGAAGATCTACCGAAAAGAGAGTCTGATGAGCAGGATCTGCCAATCCAGTGCTGGCAACTTCTGCCACCACTTTTTTGCCACCGCTAAGGAACACAAACAGAATCAAGCTTCTTTGGAAGATGGAAGCTTCCACCATGGTCGATGGTCGTCGTTTGGCGAATGTCGGCAGGAACAAAAGAGTGGTGAATAGACCGAAGGTCAAGGTAGAAGATACGGCACTATTGGTAACATGGGTGAGTTGGGTACCGGTACGGTGCGCCAAAATAGAGATTTCGAATTGCTTCCGACGTCTCGTCCTAAGTACCTTTTGGTGATTAGGAATCTTTCGAGCCTGAACGCATGCGCCACTGAGGTCAACGGATGCTCGCGCGCAAGATATGCTCGCCACTTATATTATTATTATTATATTAGCTTGCTACGTACATGTTACGCCGTCTCAACTTCCTCGTACAGCTCCCAATGAAGGTTTCTACTCTTTGCAAGAATTCATTATTAGAAGGTAGCATTTTAGCTCGCAGAGTTCTACCAAAGGGAAAAATCATTCAAGATCAAATACCGGTAAATCATCTCGGCAGCGTTGGCTCAAGGATTTTAAGAACGAGACCATGCCACAGTCACAAAGTTTCCTCGCAAAAACCTTCTTTACTAATGTCATTTACAAGATAGTACAAAACAATCAATAACTTATTGATAATTAACCAGCAATGGCGGCAAATGCGCAGGTGGTGGCAGCCGCGGTGGCAGCAACAGCAAACGCACACTCACTTCCACTCTGCCTGGCACCACTTGCTGCATTAGTTGCTCCCGCCTCGTCGTCCTTGGTTCCTTCGGAATCCGAATCCTCCGTGACAGCACCGTCCACGCCATCACCCACAGTGGATGTCGAGTTTCCGTCACCAGATGCTTGGTAGGATTCCGTAATCAACGTAGCCGCTCGCATACCCGTTACCATAGCCATTGCCATTGGATGAGCCCGCACCTCGGTCGGGAAGGCGGATGTATCCGCCACTCGCAGACGCCCGTTGCTACCAATTACCTTGAGCTCCGAATCTACAACAGCCATAGGATCTGATTCTGTACCCATTTTCATGCTGCACTGCAAATGCATTTCGGAGACTACAGAACTTCGAATGTAGGCTTTCAGGGCCTCATCATCCGTGAAGTCAGTCGTAAAGCCATTGGGTTCTAGAATCATGGGCGCCGAGAATGCCATGCCCGTCTGAACCATTTCCAGTACCGTCTTGAGCGATGCAAGCATGGGAGCAATACTTTCCTCGTCAGCGTACCAGTTTCGGCTAGTATCCATTTCCTCAGAAGGATCATCAGATCTCAGTTTCAGAAATCCTCCCGCCTTGCCGGAGGTATCCTTATTCTGATACAACCGAATAATCATCAGCGCAGTTCGTCCAGGACCAGTGGGAGACAGTCCTGTCATGAATTCCATGTCGGGAAACTCCAACGTCTCATTGGACTTGAAGAATGCATTGATGGTGTTGCGTCCCGCCAAGAGTCCAGGCAGCGGATTGTTGACACCACTAAAGGTGCTGGGATCAAATCCTAGGTTCGGATCCGAAAAGTTAGTCAGTTGAATATTGTTCAGCATTGCCGTCATCCACAAAACTCCATGGTCCTTCAAGCCACGTCCAACACCAGGGAGATCAATCTTGGATTCAATGCCAACTTCAGCGAGATCATCCTTATTACCAATTCCAGAGAGAAGAGCAATCTTGGGATTGGCCCAGGAGCCAGCGCTCAGCAACACTTCACGACCAGCTTGAACGTAGTAACGATAGGATTTGTACACATATTCGATCGTCATGGGTCCATCAGTGTTGTCGGGCATGAAATCATATAGCTGCACAACCTTGGCTCCTTCCAAAATGTGCAGATTGGGCAATTCGCCTTGGCGTTGAGGATCGCGAATAAAGGCATTGTAGGAACTGCCGTTGCGAAGATTGGCGGCACATCCCAATTGATTTCCGTCTTCATCGTACCAGCATCCTCCGGCAACTCGAGATTCCTGCAAGGATCCAATGGCGTCTTGATACCGGTTGTTGCTGTCTTGATCTCCCACCGGGACTCCCAAGTAGCGTTCAACGGCTGGAATCATTCCCGTAGTGTAGTGCACCACCGAAATGTTGTCATGACGAACAGGAATCAAGCCATCATAGCCACGATCGGGATTGGGAGTGGATCCATCAGCTCTGTCCACAGCTTCCAGACGGCGAAAGTAGGGAAGCAAGTTATCGTAGCTCCAAGCATCGTCGCCGGTGGCTTCCACCCAGTCGTCCAAGTCAAACTCAGGGACGCGACTGTGGCGGATACCGATAAGACCAAGCAAAAGTAGTGGCAATGCAAATAATAATGAGCCGACCAACCGGAGGAAGAGGAACACACAGAAGACCCGAGTCAACTGTACTTACTACCAGCCTCCATAGTTCAAACTGCTGGCACCTCCCAAAATTTTCGAGACACAGGTATAAATGTTGCGATCAGCACCAAAGTTGCCAGCCAAAGCAACTTCAGTGGAAAACTTGTGTTCACAGTAGGGACTTTCCGCAGCGTTGACAAACTCGTCATTGTTCATGACAATGGGCTTGTCCGAAAAGTCTTTGCCTTGATCCAACAGCAAAACGGTCGTGTCAGGCAGATTGCGTGCCAACTCGGCAGCTGCAGCAGCACCCGCCGTTCCACCTCCCACGACAACAAAGTCATAAAGCATTAGCTCCGTGGGCTGGCATGTTGGCTCCTCATTAGCCAAAGCGCCCGAGAGAAAGGCTGCGCCCAGAATAAGGGCCTTTGAAAGATACATCACTGTCTGTATTAGACTACGGTACTGCTTCCAACTACCTATTATAACTGGTGTCAAATCAAAAGCACCGGAGATGTTCAAGTTGTTCTCCGTGTTGAAAAATGCTAGGAAGGAGGAGAGTTGTTGGAGAAGGGGGAAAAAGACCCGGTAAGACGGTGATGTCATTTGGCGAAGAAGTGTGGGGTCGGTTTGAAGCCAAGACTCCAAGCCAGCAGGGCATAATGTCTGCTGGAGTGACCAGTCTGGCCCGCCACCCTGTATGTGGCTGAAGGAGCCAGCAATCACCCAAAGCAGCCCACTGTTTTGGTTTCCTGATTGCTGGATGCCACCAACATGCTTTTGGACCATGGAATTTTGCTTTTTGCCGTCCATGGTCCCTTTCTCTTATGGTGCCTTCTGCCTAGTGTCCTGCATAGTCAGGCGCTGGTGTAGGAGTTTCACCGGACCCTGTGTGTCTTCGACCACAGGTGATCCCGTCCTTCTTGGACCCATAGGCGCCGTTTGATCGCCTCCCCACTCCTCTTGTCGATTGCTCTTAAGAGCCGCAAGGACCGATCACGGTCGTAAGGAACATGCCCCTTGGGCTTTACTATTATTTAGTTATCCTAGCATTAGCAGTTAGACGTGCCATCATGGCCGTCTTAGACGTATTTCTCCTGTCTCCCGCCATGGTGGATGCTTTCTTGCCACCGTACCACGTGGTGACCCGTGGAGGTTCGCACCCCATGGTTACCCGTGGAGGTTCATACGCACCTCTTGCGTACGTCACGCTGAAATTTCGTCCACCTGGGGGGACCCCTGGATTTAATACGGAGGCGCCCTCTAATCCCCAGTCGTGCATTCGTCGCCCAGAGGGCCGCGCGAGGCGACTCCCCTCGGCCCACCAATTTCTGGCGTAGATGGCCGTTTTGCATATTTGAACATCTAAGACAACACTAAGGGATATACGTTCTGGCTGCCTACCCCCACCCTGTCGTCCGTCAACAGCATCCCCTTTACTGTTGCCGATACAGGGACGGTCCTAGTTCGCCGAGTGTCCGCCACATGCGGCCGGTCGTTGGTTAGCTCGGCCTGTATTGGCCGTGGGGTTCAATATTTCCCTCGGGATTTCCTGAGCCCCAAGGGCGGATTGAACTCACAAGTCGATTCCTTACTGAGTCCAAAACCCGCCCTTGCTTCCTGCCAACCATCGCTAGCCTTTGCCTGCCATGTCTGCTCGTCAGCTCTCTCTCCGTCGCGGAAAGAATGGACCCGTCCAAACGTTTTCTCGTGCCCGAGGAACCGATGAAACTACTTCGGCTCTCCTCCGTCGTACCCTCCAGCCTGGCATGAACAATAACCATCGCCAGCAGGTTCTTGGGGATCCCAGCAATGCCTCCCAGTTTGCTTGCATCTGGAATACCAAGGTTGGAATCCTCACCCGTCCCGTGATCATCACCCTCGACAATGGAGACCCCGCTGTTGTTGGAGATTTTACCGACACCATTGGTGAGCCCTTCGCTGTGACCCTCCCGGTTGATGAGTTCTTTGGGTTTGTTACCACTCTTGTCCGGGCTGGTGATGCCGCGCATTTCCACTTGGGAGTGCACCCCACCTCCCCAGATACTGTAGCCGGACCGCCGGTTGCTCCTCCTGGTGGAGGCCCTCCTCCTAGGCGCAACCGGCAGGACCCTCCAGTCCCTGTGGAAGCTACCCTTGGGCGCCTCAACTTCCCTGGCCTCCCTGACGAACCTGGCGATGATGACCTACCAAGGATTGCAGCTCTGCCGTTGTTCCTCCCTCTTGAGCCTGGTTTCACGTTTGAACACCGCTCGGATCTCCAGAACAACCATTCTTACCGTGACACCTACCGCCTTTTTCATGTCTGGAGGGAAGGAATGCAGTACCTTCGCGCCATGAACGGGTGGATGTCCGTCACCACTGGTGGGACTTTGTTCCACCTCCCTGGTCTGG